>OW203766.1:18876361-19088612 GCA_934045905.1 Leuctra nigra | reverse complement strand
GACTCCGTGCAATTGTGCGGCGCGATCGATGTGAAGAAGAAAGGTGTGGGTGGGGTTAGGTGAGAAGGTTGGGTGAGATCATGGGAATCTCCACAACTCGCGTCCCAGATTCTTAGCTCGGGATTAATAACGAATGCAAATTCAACTTCAGGGATTCTGGATACGGATTCTAAAATGAAGTTGAAATTAACAAGTGGGTCATAACATTTTCAAACATTGGAATAAATAATAGAGTTATTCCGGATATTCCACTTCTCGTAAATTCATCTTGAGGTATACTTCTCGTAAATTCATCTGAGGCATCTTCGCTTACTTGAATGATTTGATTACTTTCCCATAAAGTTTCACAAAATGCGAGTAAAATACTTTTTATGAAAACTATTCGATGTCTTGTTCCCAAAAGCTTATCGTCTATCTGGAGCCCAAAGTTCGAATCCAGGACGTAGCAAGACAGTTTTACTTCTCATATTTCAATGTACAATAATTAATTATTCTCTCAATGAAAAAGGGTCGCGATTAATTTGCGAAGAGTGCTCTGCTAATGAATAGCAATTCAAAGTTAATTATCAAGTTAAACTAGAAGTCGATTTTTACCGTCAATTCAAGTGTCTGTACTCTACAGTATGAGGCCACTCAGTTTGTACTCAAGTGTCGGTGAAAGTTAAGCCTTCTTTACTTTGTCAAGCTCTCTTCATGCTAATGCTTCTTTCTACGCGAAACACTGCACCTTGATACTCCCAAGAACTTGCCGAGATATTTCGCGTCTTTTAAACAGACTTGAGAGAAGAATTTTCTGGCAGAAGATTAAGAATCTACTTATTAATTTCTCGGGGAAACGTAACAAAAGCTAATTACTAAAACTTGGGTTATATTGTAATCAATTTGTACTTCCATCAAAAACAAAGGTTTTGGACAAAAGAAAAAGATCTTTGTTGCAATGTGATATAGAAATTATTAAATTGTACATGATTATGTTTCTTGGGATTTTATATATTTATAAGCATATAAATAGGTTATTTTAGTAGGGTAACTGTTCCCACTCAAATTTAGGGGGGGTTTCGATAACACAAAAATCCAAAATGGTTCTAGTTGGTCTTACAATGTGCTATAGACAATGTTTCCATCAAAAAAGAGTTTAAAACATTGCTGCAAATGTGCCCGGGAAAGGGTTAAATTGTTTGTGACAGCTGAGAGTTAATCTTAATTGGAGAAAACCTAGAGAAAGAAACTGTTAGCTGCTCAATCTTGAAAACAACCTAGTTTTAGCAGTTCCGTTCGTTTTCTAAAAAAAAATCTTTTCCGAGCGATTTTTTGTTCCAATTGCCGTTCTTCAGTTCATCAGTACTACTCTTCTCCTCTTAACGTTCCTTTTATATAATTTAAACCCTTGCTCTTAAAGAATCATCCAGGTAGTTTATCTCATCGCACGCTCCGTTGCTTCTCCCTTCCTTCTTTTCCATCGCGGATGAAATGGGGCGACCGCAGCATCGGGGTCAACGGGAACGCCAATGTAGGTCAGAGGTCACGAAGTAGGTCACCGCGATGACGACGTATCGAGATCATGTCGTCAAAGTTGCTAATACATCAACATCGACACCTGAGAGCTCTTGACGAAATGGCAACTCCACTTCACGTAAGTGTAAGCTCATCCATCACATTTCTTTATGCGAATTGAAGGAGGCACTCTGTGATGAAGTTTAAGAAGAATTGTGAGAAATGTGTTCTTGAGAGACGTATTTCAGACATTTAGCTTTTTTAAAAATGGCGACGGAAAAAATAGGTCTCAAGCGAAAATTGGTAAATGGCTTTTTAATTTCAGAAAATATCTCTTCACAGCAAAAAAAATAGTATTGGCGTACAATTTTATCATTTTAGATTTGATTCACAATTAGCTGGCAATTACTGTTATAATAAAAAAAAAACGTAGGTACTTGTTAAAAATAAATGTAAAAAAGACAATCGCATTGATTTCTAAATCGTTTCATTTTTACAATTCGCTACAGATAAAAGACAGAAAACGCCCAACACATACGAAGGAATATGCTGAAACATTCCGACGGATGAACCCGAATTAAATTCGACGAAAATTTGCATCCAACCCAATTATCGTGGCAAACATCCGGATTTTTCCCGTCTCCCGCCTCTGGAGCGCGCGAGGAGGCAGGATATTGATCCGCGGCTCCATGTGCGTCTATGATCCTAGGGACACATCTATCGTCGGGAGGTGGCGCTCCATTCCTCTGCCCCCAAGTTGGGCGCCACGCGTCCCACATATGTCAACGACTGACTTCGCTCTAATCAAAACTTTAAATCAAGAGTCTGGCGACTTTTGCGCCGAATTTCTAACCTCGATGTACCAAAGCTGGGGTATAAAGTAAAATGCAGACGCTTAGAGAATAATTTGCTAGTTAATTAAAATTATAATTAATATCAGTTCTGAAAAGATTAAGGATGGACTTTAGCTCAAAGTCACTAAAAGCTTTTTAAACTAGTTGAGAGCTTTTCAGACCATATTTAATCCGGTATCCGAAACCCAATTCATTATTTAAAATGTAACGCGATATCATTGTCAAGAATATTTTTTTGCACATCCAAAAAGGAGCTCGCAAGTTATAGGGATATGAAAATACTAAACCTGCTCCAGGATTGGTTCATTCTTTAGTTCATGAGACTACGAATAGTACGAAGCCTTGTAGTCCGACGGAAAATATAGGCCTCTACAAACAAAATAAGTTGTCGTCTAACTCGTAAACTTTCCTCCACCCTGACTTGAGTTGACAATTTTATCTCCTACATCGTTGTCATCAATAATGTATCTATATATCCTATTACCGTATTGGCACTGAGCGTGGGCGTGCGCTACGCAAAACTACCGATGTCACGTGGTGCCCGCGTAAGCTCGAGGCAAAAAGCTCCCCGAGGAGACAACAAAGTCTGTCGGAATGGCAAAGCAGAAGGGTAAACCAACATAAAAGATGGAGTTCGCAGTGACTTGAATTCACAGACCTTCTTGAGAACACTCTCGACGTTGTGAAGGCTTCTTCGTTGAATACACTTGGACAGAGATGCTGAGAAGAGAGCAAACTGTAGGAAACTAACAACAGATGCGACGCGGAATTTTAACCATACCTCAATGTTTCCGATTAACTTGAAATTTTGATGACTTATTGATAATCATGCAATACTCAATCCCTGAAAAAATTAAACACTTCCCGTGTCCAGTTTCTGAGATAAATTGATTTGTCTCCACCCTGTTATCTTATGGCGGAAAAAGAAAATCGTGTAATTTTTAAGCAAATATGAAGATCTATTTTTTTGTGTCGATAGATTTAAACGAAATTTTTTATTATGGTAGACATTATGAACATACTATCAGGAAAAAATTGAAAACAAACGTGTGCTATTTTAAAAGTTAAAACCAAATTCGAAATTATTTTCTACATAAAGATAGTTGAACTTGTAATTTCAAGAAAATATTTTTGTATCGATCGATTATTCTCAATCATTTTATCCCCGTAGTGCGTGGGATGTAATAGTAACGGGAATTATGTTCTTATAGTTGCTTGAACATGGATATTACTCTTTAAGGGTGAATTTCTGGTAACTTAGTATATGAACTTCGATCTTAGAGGCGAGTCACAATAAGGTCGAATATTCTTGGGACTTGTTTCTATTAGTGTACATCGACAGACACCTTATTTCTAAGATAAATGACAATTTTTTGTGAAAATACACAAAATCAAACTTATTTTCAAGTGTTGAGAAAAAAAACTTTACATTTTGATCAACTTTATGTTTGTGTCATCTAAACTTTTTTCCAATCAATTTGATATTTTATTTTGTCGGAAGACAATCTAAAGAAAAAGGAAGATTACCTAATGGAAAGTCAATATTCAGGAAATCTCCATGCTTCTTTTGCCGTTGCAATTCTTTCCCTATTATTCCTCCCAACGATTTTTAATTGGCTATTCAGAAATTTAACTCGGATAATCAATTTCCTAAAACGTGGCATTCACCTCGTATTGTTTTCCAGCTAGCTCAGCCAATTAGTTAAAACACAATGAATTTCTATTTTCCACCAACAGTTGTATAGTAATATTGGATGTCAGAGCCGAACACTTAGGCGAGAAAATTGTGTTTTCGCAGAAGCTGGAGTACTCGGATTTCATTATTTCCTAACCAAATCCAGCCTCCTTGTTAAACTGCTGAATCGATTTAACTCTTATTAAACGTGTATCCCGAGATACGAGATACCTGGGACTCTGGAACCTCCCACACAACGACTCTCTTGCAAACAACGCATGGAGTAAATCACTTTCGATTTAAATATCGGTTCCAATTGTTAACGTCCTCAATTTTCATCAAAACTCTTTTGATAAGGGCTTTAAGAACGGCAAACATAAGCGTTAAAGTAGGACTAACGTATCAAGTTCCAAAAAGAAATGTACTTAATGCACCGACAGTTGACTTGAAGAGTTTCAGCTCGATTTTAATTCCATATTTGTTACAAAATTAATTGTTTGTGAAATTAGGCTATGTGGATCTGTTCGGTTTTAATAATGCCAAAGCTTGAACAATTTAAACGTATATTAATTAACCCTTCATCAGTACCTACTTGAAGAAACGCTAAAACATCGTAATAATCATCTGTAGAACGAACAAAGACTAATCAAACATTCCTATCCTCATTTATTAATTGAACGCGCTCGTTACGTCAAAACAAAATATTTGTGAAAGGTATTGATAATAAAAATCTATTTCAAAACTCTTCGATGACACGCTCAAAATCCAACCATCTTGACGCTGAATATCTTTATGTACCTAGATTCAAATATAATTTCTTCATCACTAACCGTCTTGCATCACTGTTTAAAATCACACATTTTAAAACCCCATCTTATACTTCATCTTCTAATCAGATTACAGACAAAAATTAGTTCATCGTAAATATTTTGACAGCTAACGCACGTTACAGAAACATATCACATACACTCAATTAGTATAACAATCCAACAAAGCGCGACAATGGAACTGAACAGATTGACCTTTCGACCTGGCGTGACACGTGACACAGCGTGACAATCGTGTGACGTCACCACGACGACCTGATGATATCATCGAGCCGCTCAAACTCGTATCGAGTTTAATTAAAATCTAATTAATTTTCAGAGTGCCACCAACTCGATTCTGTTCGGATGGGGTTTTTCACCGCGTGACAACAATGTCAATCACTGAAGCCCAGAGACATGGCTTATATCCAGTCATTAATTAACTAAAGGCGAGAGGTGTTTCATTAATAAAATTGCTATTTGGACACATTAGGGAGGAAATTTGCATGACTGGGAAGAAAGGAAAGCATGGAGATATTGAAAGTGGATGATAATGCCTTTTATGACATTTTGCTTTATGGCGAATCAAGGAAAATAAGCTTATTTTGTGTTTTGTATTTCGTTTGTTTTCTTCATCTCAAACGAAGAGAAAAACAATTCATATAATACTTACAAAAAGACGTTATGTCTCCAAGAACATCGGTTTATAACAAGATTTAGATTCTAATTAGAACATTAGCGGGATAAAAAATGTTGTTTCGTTGAAATTATACTTCTTCCCTCCCTCCGTTTCTTTTTTATAATTAATTTACAGAAATGCAAACAACGTAACATAAAATAATTTTGTAAATCATACGAAAGTATTAAAAGAAAATAAATATCAGTAAAGAAAATCGAAACAAAGCATGCACCTACTTCAATCTATTAGCTAATTTTGAATGTCGTATTCAATTATCAAAATAAACCAAAAAATCTTTTGATTTACGAAACAAAAATGTTTGTTTTGTAAAAAAAAGAACATGGTTTATAGCGAAGTTCGCCAGACAAAGCAATTTTAATGAACTAATTAAGGTTCTTTCTCTCATGAAATTCATATTCTATTCCGAGCAAATTTCCAGTACTCAATAAAGAAAACAGGAATCTTTTGAGGCACGAGCAAGACTCCTTGTAAAGGGTCAAGTGTTCCCTCATTTTGCTCTCTTTTTTTCTCTGGATCACTTTAACTCTTGTGAATTGTGTGGTCTTGCATCCCAATTTGTTGCTACGGATAAAAAAACATCTATCAAGGTATTATCTGGAGCCTCTTGTGAAATAGTGAGCGGACTAGAAAAGCGTTCCAGAGAGAAATATCAAAGAGAGAAGCCGCACTGAAGTCCGGGAAACGATCCAGAGTGGCCAGTTGGAATGCTTCACAAGGTACAGACGGCACTAACAATATTAAAGATGTTTGAGCGTTTTCTCTCTTCTTCTCGTGGAGATTTCATATCACGAAGATTGGACGAAACTTGGCATCTTTACAAATCAGTGGAATTCATGGACTTCATATGATACCCGAGATGTGTTTTGAGATTTTCTTTGAAATATTCAGTTTTGTTTGAAATATGACTCCAACTTCTATTTTAGACTACCACTTTTGTACCATTTTGTAGCTTTTCTAGTTTCTAGATACAATCAATTTGAATTTATGTAAAATTAAAAAAATGTGTTTTATTGCAACTGTGGATATTCTTTACAAAAAATAGTTTAAAAATCAAAAAATCGAAGAATAATCTTTTAGAATTCCTCATGAAACACAAATAATCAAAAGGTTTTACTTATGCTCTTCTTTCTTTATGGAAAGTACTAACATATACGATACTTGTACATATGTGTACTTATACTTACATCTTCTTACTTATCCTTACGTACCTAAAAGTACGTGTACTTACACTTATGTACTTCTTTGAAACTCTAATAAAAAATCTTATCAGATATTTTCTAAACGCATCTGAACATGGCAGCATGCAACAGATTCAGGTTAAAAACTTCTCTCTTCTCTCTAAAAGTATATAAACCTGTGCAAGAAGCAAAACGACATGAAAACTTGCATAGTTAAGAAAAAGTTGAGTACGCCAGAGAGCTTCAGAGCAACTCTCTTCTCCGAGAGATAAGTCAGAGCACAACTAAATCCGTCTGTCGATCCGTCAAACTTGATCTTGACTTCATCAGTGGTTCTAGCTCACAGATTCCAACAACAAGAGTCAAGCGAGGCGCTATACGCCTCGACGAGCACCCAATAACACCGATAATTGAATTCCTCGGTAAACTAGCTCCCGTGCGGCGTGCTAGAGATGCTGTGAGAGAGATCAACGTGAGATTCTGGGTGACGTAGTGTACATGTACTTGTTTGCAAGCAGCTTAGGTTCGATCAAATGGAACTGGGATGTTTCTTCTGCAACTTTACATCATTAATCGTCTAAAACTGGATATATTTTACACATTTATCGACATTTCAAAAGATTCCATACAAATCACATTCAGGAGGTTTTATAACCTGTTTATAGCTACGTCGTGAGAGGGTGTATACGGTAAGTGAGTGATTGCAGAAAGTGCGAGAAAGGAAGTAGGTTTAGCATACTCTCAACTAACTCATTTAAAGCATGTTAAATGATGGACCGTATTTTAAAAGGAAGCTTTTAGAGGGAATGGAACTTCGCGGTTAAGTTTTCTGAAAATAGTATATAAAATATTTTGAACGTGGAATGGAAACGTGACTAAGATGTTTCTGTCTTCACCACAAATCAAAGAGCAGTCAAAAAGTCGCAAGATGCCACACGTCATCCGACACAAAAGATTACCCGAGATAGCTAACGTTCGATTCGAGTTCGCGGTACAGATTACTTTCATTCACGGCGAATCTGCGGTTTTTGCTTAGCAGCGACAAACAAAGGAAGTATTATTGTGTCCCTCTACAGCTGTCTTCTATCAAAAGAAACACAAAACACTAAAAAATCTTTGTGTATTGTTTCCTATGATTCGCCTTCCATGTGGTCAATTTGAGAACTAAGAACAGAAAGACGGAACAATGCCGTTTGTTCAGGAATAAAACCACCCCTAAACAAAGTCTAAACATCCTACTGTAACAAAGACAGGCTCGCATCTCGCTACAACAGACAAACGACTGGAAGAATTACCACGGAAAACAATCGGACTAATGAAAGTCTGACAGATTCTCGACCTCATGGTTAACCTCTGACGCCCTCTACTGGTCAAACAAACAACGATCAACAAACATCAGAGTGGAAAAACTTTTTACTATCATTTCTCAAGGAAACTATTGAGATTGATGCGAAGCTAGCACCGAGAGACTCGTTTCCTTATAGTGTGAAGTTAGCAACATGGGACTAGTTTCGTGAAAATTCGCTCCTCTTTTTTTCGTATCGAGAAAGAAGAGAACACATCTGTAAGATCGTTTGAAACGGCGAGTGAAAGAACGTGGAGGCGTTATTTTCCGGGGCTCGACACACATTCACAATGATGGCGAGATTCTTAATTGAGGGAGTTGCAAGAAAATGAGAAACTTCTCTGAGACGTAAATAATTAATAACATTGGGACGGCCAAGAATATGATTTATCCAAGTCGAATGACAATTGTCAATCTCCTACGTTTATCAAATTTTTAATAAGGACCTTGGGGTCAATTAAATTCTATCTACGTGTATGCATAGTATTCTTGCTCCTCAATCTCCTCACCAACCTCCTCCTCTTTCTCCTCGTTCTCCACTTTCTCCTCTTTCTCCTCTTCTCTGTATCTTTTCGCAATCATCCACGCACTCACTCTTCCCACTTCACTCCTCTCTCTTGATTTGTTCATTTCATCTTCCTCTAAACCTTCCAAAACTCTTCTATACGATAATACTTTTAATTCAGTTCACTCACGTACGTAAAGAAACCGATAATTTACTAAACTGTCAACGGAAAATTCCCGAGCTCTTAACGCTAAAATGCCGAAATACAAAACATTAAACCATTTAAATTATTAATGAACCACATGAGTAGCTACGATCCACATCGAAATCCAATCTTTTCAACTCCGAATCTGGAAACCAGAGAGACGCTTTTCCGTCGCCCGCGTCTCTCGAATAGGAATCAAAGTTGCTCATTCATCGGTGGAAGGAATTCAAATTAAGCCCCGAGAAAACTGTATAAAACGTCGCGTCGTCTCTCTTCGACACTTTCGCAGACGAAACGTTAAATCGGAAACACTTCAAAGAAAATAGCTTTTCCTTGTTACCGCCCACTTCACACTTTCCTTCGGGGTGGAAAAGCGAATCGCTATGCCAATCTCAAGAGCGCGGCGGAATTGTTACAAAGTCAAAAAAGGTGATCCAATGACCCAAATACCGGAAAACTAATATTACTTTTTGAACTTACTTCAATTGCTTTATTAAAAGCGAACTTTTTACTTAACTAGGCCAATTGAATTTGAAAGCATTTGTGTTTCAAATCCTTGTACTTTTTGATTATTGAAAGCGGAAAATATGATTATTATCAACATTTTGAAATTTAACGATTGACCGTCCTAACAAACCAATCAAAAATGTTCATCATCGTTCATGAATTATGTTATAACAATATGAGAACAATATTACAACAATACAATACTATGAAATGAAAAATATCCGGCCGAAGCGTGACTCGAACCCGTCATTTGTCCGCTCATTTCGCAATTATCTTCTTCAGAGTCAGCTGGAAGATTCGTTAAAGCCACGTATCTGCTGATTAAAAGTCACCAGTCACCAAATCAAAACTAACTATGAATGAAATTATTCAGTTAAAGCCATTGTCAAGCAAGAAACAGTATACCATTTCTGTTGCATAATATATAGAGTTACATAATCCGATTATAGAGGAGGACATAATCCACATATGCTCCAGCTATCCGGAAGTACTTAGAACTAATTCCATTTCATTTCATTCCATTATCTGCGAGGACGCTCTTCAAAACGCATAATTGTTTCAAATGTACGTATCTCTGCATTGGGAACGCCCAAGAACTGATATCATTACACGGGAACTGCCATTTGTAACGGCTTGATAACGAGCCATTGTTTTGCATACACATAATATGATGAGTGAGAGTTGCTGCTTCATAAATCTTAAGCTATAACAAACCTAGATGATTTGCAAGTGAACAAGGTGCGGTGCATAATATAAAAAATACACATTTTCAACATAAGTTTAAGCAGTCAATAAACTGGGAAGTTCATGACCAATTTCGCCGATAGTTTGTAAAATCTGATTAAATGTTTGTCCCAATGACAATGCAAAATTTGAACTTAAGCCGACAAAAGATTTAAAAAAAAAATTCTCCTCTACTATGGCATTGGTGTCGATTTGTGACCAGGGGCCCTATTCTATAACTTCAATATTCCCGATTCTGCGGGAACCCAATTTGGTACAATGTTAATCCATATGGCCGTGAATAGAGATTTGTAAAGTTTTAGAATAGGGCCCCTGGGCAGATAAAGTACCGTGATAGTACTATGATATCGCTCGCTCATCAGCGCTTTCATTCTCAGCGTTAGTTCTACTTGCTCATTCCCAAGCCAATCAGAATCACCGATACGGAAGATGAACACTCTAACTAATAAGTATCGAGAATTCCACTCAGCTGGAATAGCAGTCGTCTCCAGAGCGATTTGCATTGCAAATACACTTCTTCTTCTACTGAGCAAACAACACCCACTGAAGTCTTAATACTGCTGCACGAGGCGGGTAGAAGAAACTTCATATTCCTCTCCCGTGTGGATTTATTGCAACTGCATTATTCCCACACTCAGTGCAAAGTCTGCAGGATTGAACTAAATTGAATCCGTGTTTGCAGATTATCTATTCCAGAGCTTCGTATTACGCTGGGCAATTTGAAATGTACGTTGCTAATCCCGGATTTCAACTGTTATCGGCTTAAATGTGAAGAAAAAGAAGTTCTGGAATATGAGTTTTTATGTTAACGAACTTATTATTGTCTCTCCATAAAACTACTAGTTATTTCAATTTATTCCACATAGGTACACTTGGCCAAATTAAAAACAGTATTTGAAAGAAACGGATTTGCTGAAAAAGATTTCCTTGCATCATCCGATGAAGTATAATTTAACTTGTTATCTGAATCTAGTAGGTGAGCTCCGATTTCATTAATAATAACAAGGATTGACTGTCTAGGAACCTGACCAGTAACCAATCCGTTTCGTCCAAATACCGTTTTTAGTTGTGCCAAGTGTACATATTATTTCAAAATTCCATGATAGTTGCCCTTGCCATACAGATTTACAGAGTACTTCGTAAATTTTTCTAGAAAGTTTATTTATTCAACAAAACGCCATGCTTTGAACTGTAATTCAGTGTAAGTTTCAAACTGTCAATATATATACAAATTGCGAACAAACGATCTAGAGTAACATGATCTTAAAGGATACACGATGATCGAGTCAATCTACAACCCCGCCAAGACAAACGACCTCAATTCCGATAACAAAATAATATAAAATAATAAAATAATAAAATAATAATAAAAAATGTTTTCTATGGGAACCTAAGAAATAACCGCAATTTTTTTCACAAAAGATGCATTACTATCCTGTTCAATTCCATATTGATTTCTAGCTAGATCGGTCTCTCTCTTGGTTACACAGGAAAATTGTTAAATCATTTATGCTCTGCTTTACTGACGGATAATCTGAAAGAGAATCCGTGGTATCATACATGTCGAAGTTTTTAGTTATATGTTTACGGTACAGGTTGGCTGAGTGGTTAACGTTCTGAACTTGTATTCCGGAGGCCCGGGTTCGATTTCCGCGGCCGTCCTTCCTGACTGGGTTTTTTTTTCGTGGTTTTCCCTCAGTCGACAGGCAAATGCTGGGAAGGTACCCTACAAATAGGCCACGACCGCCTCCTTCCCACCTTCCATCCTTACCTACTCTTCACCATCATCTCCCAATCATCATCATAATCATTCATACGCCGCCATTAGCCTCGCTGCAGAACAGTGCGACGTTAAGCCCCAGAGAAAAAAAGTAATATGTTTCATAATACTAAAACGCAGCATCAACTTGAAATGTTGTGTTGTTGTCACAATGTTTTCTTTCACCTTTGGCAAACACACACTTGTAATTTTTCCCGCACGAAATCGTCGACGAAAACCACCAATGTTGATCCAGATTCCTATTATTCTCCCTTACGTGAACACAATTTCATTCGGTAAACCCCGAAAATCCAATAAATCGCCTTACATTCCACCCACCCCTCTTTCACGGCATGTTTGACAGCAATAATTTCAGCATCAGATGACCAGCTGGCGAGCGCCGGCGCCACGTGAATACTTCATGCTGCAGAGGTGCCAGTGGCGCCAACTCGCGATTCCCGGGTTCTCGGGGATCGATAGGGTTACAAGATGAGAGAATATGTGTCAAATATTTCACGTGGAATGTGGAAAACTCATGGTTTAGAGTAAAAGTATCAATGAAAGTCAAGTTGCATTTTGTACAACCGATCCTTCTCATATTTGGTATCTAAACGTTCAAATCCAAATTTCTTAAAAAATACGCATGGAGTAAACCACTTTCGATTTAAATATCGGTTCCAATTGCTAGTTTCCTTAATTTTAATCAAACACTTTTCATAAAGAGGCCCCTGAGGCTTGCGTAAGCGAACGGGACAAGCACGTGGTTCGTCTAAGTGTTTTTTTGAAATTTATTTTCTCGCTGACAAAATTTTAAAATATCAGATAGTAGCGACCCATTAGAGCCTAAATAGACTAAATAATGCCGCACACTGGAGTACACTATGACCTCTGTGACGACCTCAAAGTGTAAATTAAATACGATATTTTTGGTAAAAAAATTTGTTTACGGCGTAATTTTTTTTTCAAATCCCCATATTTGAGTTAGTTATAGTGAATTATCACATAATTTTTCAACCTTTCATCTACCAACATTTAAATAATTTGTAAAATTTACGTTTTCCGCTCGTTTTCCGCCATATTTTCCAAGATGGCCACCAAAAAAATTGAAGGCACGTCAGGTAATATTAAGAATGATGTAAACAATCGATAATTATGAAAAAATCAATTTCGGCACTCCAATCGAGCGGAATAACATTTGCTCCTGTACTATAATGGGTCGCTATCTTATTTTTTAAAATTTTATCAGCGTGAAAAGAAATTTCAAAGAATCGCTTTGACGAAACGTGCTTTTCCCGGAACTGACGGGCCTTAAAGTAGGACGGCCATATATGGATTAACATTACACCGAATCGGGAATTTTAAATGTTTAGTGGTCAAAACATCACAGTGGTACATCCAAATCTCTTCCTTCTTCTCAATGGACATAACTCAAGTTCTAACAGAAAGCAGACAAGCAAACTTTGTCCTCTATTTGTTATTTCGTGAAAAGTTAATTGTATCACAACTTCTTAATGGCACTTACATGAAACTCGAGCCTCTAATTTGTGTAATTGGAAGTCAAAATTATACTCGAACAAAGTTATACCCGACTTTATGATCGAATTATTCTACGTCGTTGGTTGGAGTTTGAGCAACGGAGCTATCACCATCGGTGGCAGCGTAAATCACAATTACACCGTAATAAAATTGTTTGCATAAAAATGCGAGATGTGAAATGAAATGACCTATATATCGTACGCTACACGATGTTAAAGTTTATAATGAATCCGTGAACCATGTTTATTGAGAAGTGCTGCAGGGTTTTATAGAACTTTTGTACAAGAGAAATGCTATGTAACATAATATTCTAGTACAGGAAATTGCTGTTCTATCCTATTATCGTATCAAAAGAAGGATTTTAAAAATATTAATTTCAAATTAATATCACGTGAAATCTTTTATCCCATACAGATAACAAAAACCCTTTTGTGAATCTTAATAAGATTGTAATACTCTCTGATCGGGTATACCGATCGTGAGATCCATGCACTGACGATCGGGTGTTCTGTATGATATTTTAGCGGCAGGCATTGACAAAGATGGCCGCTATAGGAAACAATCATGAATCTGTCAGAAATATTTCTAAATTAACTAAACCAATCCCTGACGATTTGAGTTCATCAAATACAATTGTGTAAAAAGAATTGTTACAAGTAGCAAATTAAAACCTGATACATTTTGAAATTGGTTAACAAACATAATCTGTGAATTACTGGCCGCCATTTTGTTATACGCTCGACAAAATTGTTATTTCTAGTTTGTGTTTATTTCAACTTCGAACAATACGAGCTGGTTTTGGAATGTTCTTATTTCGTTACGTTCGAAGTTATTCATGATGCAAATTCTGCGATTTGTTAGGTTGGACAATCTGTTGTTTGAATTTGTGTTCAAACACAGAATAATGAGATTCCATATTGCACGGAGAACAATAATTTACATGTGGAGTGAAACATAAATCAAACTTTGGAAGCGCAAGTTGAATCAAGTTTAAGTGATGCAATTTCATACAAAACGCAGATGTCACGTTGAGGTCAGATGGAATAGAGGTCAAGGGTGGCGCATGCTCGTTCATTCTACCAGGAAAACGCTCTGTGTAACGCGTTGATTAGCGAGCACCATGCTTCGTATGAGTGTGAAAGTTGCTGCTCTATACCTTGGAAACGGCTATTGAGACTACAAGGAGCAGTAAAAATTTCTTTTAAATTGACGAATGTTTCAAAAAATCAAACAAAAAACAAAGTAAAATGTCAATAACTCTTAAGTTCTTGAGCGATGCCAAAAAATTATTGTCAACAACTTCTAAAATGTTGGTTCAAAATCCCAATGACCATGCAAAATTTGAAGTTGATCGGTGCAACGGTTTCATTTTCAATTTTCAACCAATACATATCTCGTTAAAAACTATCCTATGGCCGCTCATATGACATTAGTGTGTGTGCAAAATTTCAGATCGATTGGTTGAAGGGTGTTACCTCAACAGTGCAGGCAAAAACAGAAAGAGACAAAAGAAACAGAGAAATAGCCACGAGAGTACTTGGGTTACGGAGTGAGTGATCAGTTGAGGATTAAGTAGAAGGAGGCCACCTCGGCACAATGCGGCTCACTTTTCACGTCTAGACGCGGCATTTCGAACTTTACATTTATTTTAAGACAACAAAGTAATTAAATTGCTATTCTAAAGCTTCATAAATGTGCTTCTTCGTGGAGAAATACAAAAGAATACTAAAAAAAAATCTAGCTTGCCTTTTGGCTTTAAATAAATACCTACCAAGGAAACCTCCATTTGGATCTTGAATGGGGAAGGATGGAAGATGAGAAGAAGGCCATTATAAGTAAGACCATCCCTATTAGTAGAGAACCTTCCCAAAAAGCCTACCGATTGAAGAGACTCACAAACTATAACTGTCAGGAATTTCGGACGCGGGAATTGAACTCCGGTTTCGGGATTGCAACTACAGAGCTTTACTTCTGAACCGGAAGAAAAATATCTGACTGGATGATGACTGAAATGTAACATGGAAATATTGAATCACATTCACATTAAATTATTCCAGTTTTAATATAAATCGATATATTATGAATGATAGTAGACTTCCTCCATCAATTTAGGTAACGTTATGCACAGAAGATAGTAATATTAGTAGAATTTAGGTACTTAATCTTCTTCCCTCTCCACCCCACCATAACCCTCTTCCTCAATAATCCACTCTTGAAGCTTTTAATTTAGAAAAGTGGAACGTCAACTCGTTCAAGCGTCACTTCATGACCGTTTTACTCCAACATCAACATAATTCATTAAACCCGATCAAACCCGAAGTCAGCCGAAACCAGCCGAAGATCAAGATCCGACCTCCTGCGGTCTCAGTATTCGAACCCGACTCCTCTGATTGTCTTTTACACCCCGCGACTCGGATCTTTGACTTGCTAAGAGGTGTCACGCCACGCTTCGTGTCCCGTCGTGTAACTTCGGTAATTGTTTAATTAATGACGGCTGTTCGGCTTGTGATGGAGGTCCTGGGAATCCTGCTCTGTGATCAACTTAATGAACTTGCCAAATGTTCCAGTAGAATCCAGAGGTGTTTTTCCATCGGAAAGCTTTGCGCTGTGAGCTTTGCGCTGCTTTCGCGACTTATGAAGATGGTCAAGTAAAAGTAGCAGTTAGATGGAAATGAAAAATGGAAACATATCCTAATAATATTTCAACCTTAATTCGACTCTCCTCTAAGGTCGAAATTACTATACTAAATTGCTAGAAATTCATCCTTATAGCGTAAAATATCCACGTATTTGTATATCGTAGCATATTTATGTCACTGTACAACGACAGAATTGGGGAATAGAAGCTTTCCTTGGGATATGAGTCTTTACAAAAGTCTACTCTTGACCGGTAAACCTGTATGTTGAGCTTTTATGCTTCTGCATAGACTAAAAGCTGTTAACATGTTAAAATCCTGAGGGAAATGAGTCTTTTGCCGTAGATTCTGTTCCCGTCCTCTATTGGAACAGAAAGTAGCATCACTGATCATAAAAAGTAGTAGAACAATATTCCTTTGGAAAAATCGTAATCCAATATCGTTGAGAAGAGAGAAGCAAGAATAAAAAGACTTCAAGACGTCAAGATGAGATCTCTGGCTATAACGATCTATTGTGTAACATTTATGTCGAATTTTATTATTTTTAAAAAAGATACCAATTATATAATGATTAGAACCGTGCGTTGTGAACCGTAGGTCTTTTAATATGGCATAGTCTAGCGCGTTTGCAATTCCAAATACATTCTATTGATTCAATAGTTTTTAAGTTCTTGATAATGATAAATTACAAAAGAGACTATATGTAAGGCGACTGCAAGTGCTGAGATATCATTCGTCCTCGGGTGACCTCCACCCTCTTGACGGGCTCCCCATCTGGCGTGACAGGGAGCTCGATAACGCCGACCGCAGAGGCAGGAGTCAAAAGACAAGTCGCGACCAGACGACGCGGCTGATCTGGCCAGTTAGCCGGGGTTTGTGGGAATGACGAGGGCTGGTCGAACAGATAAGGAGGCTCCGAGACCGACGAGTTCACTTCATCGGCCTCCTACTTTACAAGTTAAATAGGAGGTCGGACAGTGATCGAGGATGTTAACTCTCTAAACTGGATTTATGTTTCAAGCGTTTCCTTAACCAATTGCGTCGTTTATGGGTTCAAAAGTAGGATGAACTTTGAGGTAAATTCTGAAGATGAAAGTCGATTTTTAGTTGGATGTTTATTCAACATTATAAAACGTTTGGGACGATATGATTAATGTAATTTTAAGTAGAGCAACAGAATTAAAAGTAAAATTCCTTTTACTTTGTAATCAGTCAAAGCATAAAATTGTATGTGCTAACTTAACTGTAAGGTTATCAGCACAGTACATTTACATAATTGGTCAAATTGAAACTTTTCTGTAACATTGTGATTACTTTTTATACGATACACTTTCAAAATTGACAAAACATTGATGTAAAAAACATAGGCAAGCTATTCATTAATATACGAATCTCCGAGTGTACATACAATACGCCATGTTTTTTAATATAAAACATTGTTTGCAAAAATGAATTCGAAACAAAAAAATATTAACGATGTGCTAGGTACAGAGATTAATAACTTTCCTACGCAATTTTCGTATCCATACAAAATACAATATCAGGTCGCCATTAAATAATGAAACACATTTTAGCGTAAAAACAGGACTCAGTACTGGAATTTGACGGGAGAAAAACGTCCAACAAAACCGCGCTGTCCGGGCGAGAAACATCGCAAACAAAACAAGTCGACCAACATTCCGAATTATTTATTTTGTTATCGTCTGATATTGGAAAAAAATATTCTTGTCAAACAAAGTCTGCCTCCGACAGGATTGGCATGATTTTCACCAACATCGAGTATAAAGTCCACGTGAAAAACAAACTTTATTTCATTTCCAACCAATACTTGTCAAATACGTAAGTACACTCTTAAAATTTAACAAAAAAACAGTTTATTATGTGCGAATAGTAAATACAACTAGTAGGCATTAATTTTTATAGTTCATCATTTGTATTAAAATTAATTCATGTTTTTCAATTTAGATCACTACACTCAATAAAAGCTGTTCTCAATAAAACCAAAAGAGCCCGAAATTACAATTTAAGACGGCTGAGTAGTGAGCGTGGCCTTGAAGAGTTTTTTAATCGATTTGCATCAATATCTTCTACCAATGTAATTGTTAACAAAATAGGGCTTTGTACGAGTATTCAGAACAATTCAATGAAAATAATTCCATAGCTTGTAATGGTTTATTAGTTTTACTTTGACCTTGCAGACGTTTAGTGCCCGAAAATTAGTAAAATTATGGCACTAAACATCTGTTAGACAAAATAAAACTAATAACTTATTCCAAACTATGAAAATATTTTCATTGAACTGATCTGAATGCTCTACAAAGCTCTATTTTGTTAGCAATTACATTGGTAAAAGATATTGATGAAAATCGATTAAAAAACTCTTCAGGGCCACGCTCACTACTCAGCCCTCTTAAATCCCCAATGTACCATGGTAGAAGAATAACATTTTCTCTCCATCATAACACAGCTTCCCTTCGAATCAATTCGCTCCTGTGTAAGTGCGCCGTTAAAACCGTATCCCCCGTAATTGGGATCGCAGTGAACGACGCGCTCGGTTTTAACTGCTAATGCCGACAGCGAGGTTCGAACGCACGCTCGCCAGATGCCGCGACAAGCTTTTTACAAGTTACACAATCAACTTGTGTTTTGTGAATGCGTTGAAAAACACGCGCGAGCAATCAACACATCTTTCAACAGATGAAGTTGTGATATTTCTCGAGTAATTGAGCAGTCCACTTTTTGCCAGTCGTCTGTTCTTTTTCTGCGTTAGCGTGCGTAACTAATGTTGCAAAATATACCAATACTAAAGGTTCTTTAAAATCAAATGAACACGCGCAATTTCTCTACATTTAAATTCCAATATGTCAAAATCTGGTACTACTGTTGTTCCTACCAATTTATTAGTGTACCTACGCGAAATTTGTTTCCAAATTGTGTTAATCTATACAACAATTCAAATTCAAATTTCAATAATCGACGGCACGTCCTCTTTTCTTTTGCCAAAATAATTTTCTTTATACCCATCCTTAAGACCGTTTTATGGAAAACTTTCAATAGAGTCAGGATGAAATTAAGGGAATTGCGGAGTGAAAAATATCTCTGAGTTATCACCCCGAAATATTCTGGGTTTCGAGCCCAGGTACAGTCCGATATTTTTCACTTCGAACATCCGTTCATTTTTACTAAGTACCCGATTTGCAAATTCATTCAGCATAACGTTGGCCTCTGAGGCTCAAAATGATGACTTTGCCCCCCCCCCCCCCCCCCCCCCCCTAAGATAATCAAGTTTTACAGTTTCGAATGACGGCATCAACCATCTTGATATCAACATACCAAGTCGACATGAATCATACTTAATAGTTATTATAAATACTAAACTAAGTTCACTAACGCCCAATTAGTAAATTTAACACATCAATTCGGTTGATCAACTGACACCGTACTAAAATCATTGAAAGCGCGCAACTCGGGACTTAAAACTTGTGTTCCCAATTCCCATCTCGAGGTCCCGACACGGTCCCGACATTAAGCCGCGGGAGGGGGGGCAGGGGGGAGCTTCTTAATTGTCCGTGCCGCACTGTTTGAACTGCTTAATGAGCTCTAATGTGATTTGTGTGCTCCTGGTGGGGATGGGGGGGGGGGGTCGACCTTGATTGCAAAACATACAGACATTTGGCGACAAATTAACGCGTATCTAGACGGAGTAAAACATGGGGAGACGTCGTAATAACGGCGGGTAAATAATTTAGACGCTCGACGTCGTTTCCATGCGCGACGCCCGCCGGTACGAGCAAGTTCTTGAGTTGAGAGGCTGGAGCGACAGCGGCGTGCAGAGCTGACTTATTAAGTTATTGAACAGTTGGCGCAACAAGGGACTAGGGTAGCCAGTTATTAGTAAAGGGGATAAGCTCAGAAAGTAGAGGTACCGACAATTGAAATCTTTCAATTTCTTACCAAATTTTTTCGGAAATGCATTTGTGATCTAAGTTAACATCTCTTCTCTTGAATGGAATAAGTTATACCATAGGGTCCTTACTTAATGGTTATATAACTTTCTAATACCATACTAATAGAAATATTCTCTATCACAATTACACATGTCACCATTACAAATATGATTTTATGAAGGCAGAATTGCTGATTTTTTAGCTCACCTCAAGAATCATTGAAATAGACTTCCGGCCTTCTCCCTTTGAGGTACAGATTTGTTAAATCTTTTTAATTTGTAAGATATTTTTAATTTGTAAGTGTCACAAATATATAATAAATTGTTAGATAATACGTTGGTACGCAATAATGAATTATAACTTTCGTAAATCACCGCATGAGTTTTGTCATAGAGCATTGTAAACTCATTGTTAGAGCATTGTAAACTCATTGTTAGAGCATCACTGACAGATATGGATCAGGTAATTGTATTTTTTCTTGCTTCTTCAGGAAAATGTCGATTGAGAAGAGTGTTATGTTATTACCGAAGCCATGTCAATCTGCAATGTCAACACGTGACACAGATCTGCTGGATTTCCCCACGGACAAGAGGCTGATCGAATCAGGACCTCGTTGTGTTTCAATCGGCGACCACACCACACCCTTAACGACCCGAACAATTTCACCTGTACCTCACAACTCAGCTAGAAGGTCGGAAGTACATTTCAATCATTTCATATTTGCAATGGTGACACGCGAAAGCATTGTGTAAGCATACATAAATATAGCTGTATTTGTTGACATCACTAAAATTGCAATTGATAGACCATCATTTCAAAAGTTCAACGCAAAATCAAGAAAATGGACTTCCGATTGTTTGAACAGAACAGATTTTGTACAGATTTTAATAAAAATAATTAGCTCATACCGTAAAATTTCTCATTGTTCATACTTTTGATCTAGTTTCTTCTGGCACAAAACAGAAACATACTTTATGTCCAGTTTTGATGGTATTGACTGATACTCCAAGGTGGGAAAACCAAGTACGTAATGATTAACTAACTGAATGTTAACAAGGTCATTCCTGTACTTTCATTGGTTGTTGCCATGACAACTTTATTAATCAGTTGCTAACTCGCCAAAGATCCATAAAGTAGGCCTAAAAATGTAAGAGATATCTTGAATCCATTACGCCACTGCCACTACACGTGTAGCTCGCACGCCACTGTTTTCCTTTAAGACCTGCCACTGCCACTGACGTCACCAACTCGCACGCCACTGTTATCCTTCAAGACCTGCCACTGCCACTGACGTCATCAGCCCGCACGCCGCTGTTATCCTTTAAGACCTGCCACTGCCACTGACGTCACCAGCTCGCACGCCACTGTTATCCTTCAAGACCTGCACTGCCACTGACGTCACCGACTTGCACGCCACTGTTATCCTTCAAGACCTGCCACTGCCACTGACTCGCACGCCACTGTTTTCCTTTAAGACCTGCCACAGCCACTGACGTCACCAACTCAAGTCAGAGTTTCCTCGCTGATCTAGGACACAGTACTAAAACAGTCACGTGTTCACATCCTAAGGCCTTTAAGTAACGCGAAATTGCGTGACGTCACATGCCTGCCTCGAAGTTTCCGTCCCGCTGTGAGGGACTCGAGACAGTTGGGGTTTGTACATGACAACGCCTGCTTGAGGTGCAAGTTTCAGCACACAAAGATCACACGTCTGGTTCTGGATGGCGAGCATTCATGGACGAGTTATGTTGAGCGAAAACATTCCAGGTTCCGGAGAGTTACATATACGCCAGTTTGTCCTGGAATTGATCATACAATGTTCTGAATCCAGCATCTGCATACAGAAGTTAGGCATCCCGATGTTACTTCGAACTTCTGTACCGTTTTGATGCAAAAAGCACTGGAGTTAGGAGGTTGTAGGGTTTGAATTGTTGCGTCTAATTGTAGGGTGTATACGTGCTTGAAATGAGTCTTAAGAGGTAAGCGTAGGTGAGGAAGGCAAGGTTCTTCAAAGCGTTTTTTTCAGTTTTGTCCCCACACTAAGAGAATTTTTAAAAATCAAATTTAAGCGACCATTTTAAGCTTACTGGACTAAATAATGTCGCACACTGAATTACATTACAACCTCTGGTGCGACCTCAAATTGTGATAAATATCGTAAAATATATCGTAAATAACAGTTTGAGGTCGTACAAGAGGTCGTAATGTATTCCAATGTGTGATATTTTAGTCCAGTAAGCTTGAAATGGTCGCTAATATCTGAGTTTTTAAAGTTCTGTTAGTGAAGATAGAACTGAAAAAAACATTTTGTAGAACCGTGCGCGTCCTGTTACCTTACGCAGGCCTCTTAAAGAAAGATCATTCCTATCATCTTGAACACCCAGAACAAACCTCAGTCAATATTGACGGACAACTGAAAGGAGATCGAGCCTGATCTGCCGTGAGGCTGTGAACTGAGTCAACAGTCTCGATGTTCGTCAAACAAAAACACTCCATGATTTTCACATGGAACACAATAATTAAGAAAATAAAAGAAAACAACTTTTAGACAGTCCAATTTATTAGTTCAATTATCCTAAGGGCTTGCCAAGTTATTTGTAATACAACGTAATACGTATTTTTTTAATTCACTCGTGCACTTCAAAAGGATACAGTTCAAAGTGAATTCCTAATATTATATTGATTTTCATGAAATAATATTTTTTCCATAAAGCCAAAGCGTGACTTTCAGTCCCTCGAATATTAAAAAATTTTGATAACTACTTTTTAGAGGGTTTTCAAGACGCTATAGAAGTTGTCAAACGATACTCCTCTTAAGAGCTACTTAAAATCCCCCTCACAATGTGTTCTATCCATGACTAGCATAGAGATAGAAGAAGACGCCCTACATTTTTTTTAGTATCTAAAATGTTTTATACATCTTTGCTCTTGTATAAATTCCCTGGTGGCAGGTTTTCTGCCCCCCGAATGTTCTGAAATATTAATTAGTACGGCCGGAGCGAGCTAGAAGCCTGCATTTACACAACACTTACGCCTAGCCAACGGTGAGCCGTCGGTACAAACCGAACACATTATGTTTGCAAAGCGATTTCAAATGCAGTCGGAAACAGCTGGCAGGTGATTAGTTTTTCTTCCAAATAACCGTGTTCGTTGGATACTAAAATCTACTGAGCTCATTTTAAAAATCCCTTCAAACGTAAATCGGGAATAAATTATGCGCATCAATAAATTTCTCTCAAACACTTTTTTAGAACCGATAAAGATATCGGCAGGTTAAATAAGTAGTAGTTACCTTACAGTTATGGCGGGGGTAAAATCACAGTTAATTTTTATATATATATAAAAGGAGTTAGAACTCTTGTAATTTGTATACGCATCCCCCCCCCCACCCCCCCCCCCCCCCCAAAAAAAATTGGTTTGGGACCACTTCTTATTATAATTATAGGAAAGTATATAGGAATCGAGAAGGATACAAATATATATAATTTATGAGAGTTCTATTGTGATTGTAAAAATAAGATGATTCGTCTTAGCCGTAACACCATGCAATGGCTACTTAGTATCCGCCTATCAGAGCTGTCAAATACTGAGTTTACAGCTGGAGATAAGATGCTGGGAACTTGTTGGGGATATTGTAAACCCGGACTGGCAGCAGTCCCTCAGCGGGGCAGCAGTTGCTGGAGAAGTGACACGAGTCATAACTCACAACCCTACTAGAGCTGAATTCTAACTCTAGCAACTCCTTTCTTTTCACAAGAAGTTGACACAGAAATATTTTATGACATTTTCTCCGTACACTTTTACAAATTATTACTGATTTGAATTATATTTTGTACTGTACTTTGGAGTTGCCACACTTTGATTAGTCATCGAAGGATAAGTCACTGATGATCATGCAAATCAATAGCTAGATCCCAAATATCGTTATTTCTTGGCGAATAATATAAAGCAATTCGTACGAAATCGTTTTAAATTAACTAAAACTGGTATCTTATAAACTTCTTTTAACAAAAGTTAATACACATGTGAGTTAAGAATATTAACTCAAAATCCTGTTCCACAATTTTCCACTGAAATGTGATATTATTGTATTTTCTCTCCATTCTTCTTGTTGCCAGGGAAAGCATTATATTATTATGCAAAGGCGAGAGCGTTATTTTCCCGAACACCTGTCGGATCCCTGGGAGAAGAGGAAGATTGATATCCAGGCGATAAAAACAGGAAGAATAGGTGTAGGAATCCACGATATAACTTGCCAACGATGTGATTATTTACGACGAATCTTTGGTACAAAGGATTCCCGAGAAAAATAACGGAAACACCACCCGAAGATTTTGTAACAAATTGTGTTGTGAACGTATATTGAGACCTCTGACATGTTTTTTCGCAAGTAATTGGACGAGAAAACTGAGAGCCGTCGTCTAACATCCCATTCAAAATCATAGAATTCAAGGAATACGTTAAAAAGGAAAAACAAATTCCGCCTCACTACAATTGGTGTCAGATGTGGGACGAATATCAAGTTTTTATATTCTGCACAATAAGATTTCATAAATAATTATTATTTCCTATGTTTAAGTTATGATCTATATCATAAAACAAATAACAAAAATTGTGTCCATTTTATGCCACCATTTGTAGTAGGATTTTAACCTAATTTCAAATCGTCGAAAAATTGACATTTAAATTCACATTTGACGATTTTGAATCATGAAAAGTCGTAAAAGCGTTAAGAGGAAGTTGATAATAGTATCTACTTTAGATATAATATATTCCGAAATTTACAAAATGGTTCCAAAAGAGATTTGCAACGGAATTCGTCGCCTCTTTAGAAACACGACGATATTAAATCGCAACTACGCAGTCGAAATCTACTTTCAAATATGTTTTTTTATAATGTTTCTTACGCGCCAGTTGTTTAGGACCAACTTCGCGTTCCCGCTCTGCAAACTTTTCCTCTTACCTTCCAGAGAGACGCACTGCCTCCACACGAACATTAGATTATATTTGCCAATGTTGCCAACACCAGGCCTATTTCCAGCGGACAACTTTTAACGATGCAGCCGCCACCAACACGACACCAGAAGAAAAAAAATATTTCCAGATTTTTTTTTAGCGTGTCCACGGTTACTCCCGCAAATTCGTGTGCTATTGGCTTAATGTAATGACCGTTTTGCCAATCAAGCTGTAGAGATTAAATCCTGTTCGTGGCTCAGTGTCAATTCCCCGGGAAGGTGATGGATGACCCTCGAAACTTTTTAATCACAAAATGTCAATTTGGTAAAACATTCACACGAGGCCGGATCGGGATCAGTTATTATTCATAAATAACCTCCCCGTGAAATGTCCGAAAAAAATCGTTATGTAGGATTTGTATTCTTATGCTGAATAACAAAATAAATCAAATCCTTTAAGTTATTTTCGAAATCCGTTCAACTATAGTTGACTCAAACTTGTCACTCGCAACGGTGTAAATTTATCACAATTCACGATATAAAAATATACCACTCCTATTCCGCAAGTCACCTCAAATCTTCAATTTGTCACTTGTCTCTCGCCCTCTCCTCGATTGACAGCTCACGACGCCATGCTCTCGCCGTCGAGGAAGCGCCGCGACGCTCTAGCTAGCCCGCAGTTACCTGTAATGCTGTCAGACGGCGCTGGCGTCGCTACCCTGGAGCCAGCATCCACAGGTGCGCCGGCGTCCGTCATCCGGCGGGGCGTCGTGCGAGAGAGAGAGAGAGAGAGAGAGAGGGGGGGACGTCGCATGCGGTTAATTAGATGGTTATTGTTGGGACGACGGCGGAGGGTGATGGGGAATGATATGTGTGATGATCCGGGACGGAGGGTTGACGTTGACACTCCTTGACCTTGACGCTAGTTCCGGCCCGGATGTTTGGAATTAAGGACGCACATTTTGCAGCGTGCTTGTGATCAGTCGATATTGCTAGGAGGGTTGTACTTGTTGTACCTACTTCATCCGTAATACGTGGACACTGTCCGATTGCTAATTTGTAATAAAAATCAATACCTCTAAAAGGGGTTCGAATTTCTTTAAAACTAAGAAATTATGTATTTTTCTCTTCAGAAACCTGTGATTTCGCACGAGCATGACTACTTTCTTTACTTTTCATTAATACAGTTGTCCACAAAATTTTGTAAAACATGTGAATAAGCAACGCTTTTTCATGCTCACTCTGGTAAAATAAAACTAGGTAGACTAAACGTTTATTTTTAACAAGTTTTCTTCTTATATCGAATACACACATGAATTTTGTGCGTCACTATGAACAGTTTCTATCGACTCCACTTTCCTCTCTTCTGCACCATAATCTACGCCGTAGATCTCACTTACAAGCCTATACGGCTTTCAGGAAATTTTAAAAAAACTTTTACAAAGATCAATCAAAAGATTCGTAAAGTGCAAATCGGATTACAATTCAGTTAGCTCGTGTAAATATAAAGTTAACCAAAGTGGAGCCGTTCGATGATAACCCCAGATAAGTTCAAAATCAAAGTTATAAATTAACGTTGGATATTCGGAAACGAGTCCCCCCCCCCCCCAACCCCCTCTAAAAAGCGCGTCCCACGGTTTGCGCGACTTTCAACCCTGTCAATAAGCCAGTGTCCTAAATCTCCCGTTTCCATGGCGACCGCTAAGCCCTCTACACCATGATTAATTATTTTCTAAGTTTCGCGGCGCTCGTCGGCGGCATATAATTGGCTCGAAATTAGTGTCGCGTCGCCATTTTCTCGCACGCAAATTCAACCAATCGGGAGAAGCGAGAGGATTTTTTTTTTAAAGTGGTTAATCATTGGTTGAGAGCCACCGGGCCCTTCAACGTAATAATCAGGGAGAATTTGTGGGCGGCTTGAAATTTTAATTCGAACACTTCTGGAGCTCTTCGCAAGAGGCGCGCGGCAATAAATAATCTGGATGTGTTGCTACAGAGTAAATCCCCTGAGGAGCAGCACGGTGTTGATAGTTCGAATAATTTACGTGCATTTTGAACACCGGGGATTCCAGGATCCGCGATCAACGCAAACTGCATTTATATTGTTTTGTTCGACAAACAATTAGCTATTAATTGTAAATTAACAATTGAACGTCATGTGTGTAGGCAAATGAATTGGTGTTCAGTCGACCAATATGTGCACTTCATTTGCAGGCGCCATGATTGCATGGAATGTGACAGACCGTTTGCGGCGTTATCGTTTATTTTTTATTTATAACCCGCTGATTATTTTATCTACTTATTTAAATTTAGTGTCAACACTTTCAGCTATTGACCCACAAAGAATGGTTTGCGCTGATAACCTCGCCGTTGAGCGCTACGAAACAATATTATCTTTGTATCGACTCGACCAATTAGTATTCTGAACACACCCTTTTTATAACTAAAAATACTTTAGAAAAATGATTTTTGATCGCGTAAGATTATTACGAAAAATATAGGCACGAATCCAATTTGTGGTTTCAAAATGCGTATAATCATTTTTGGTTTATAAATGACAGGAAAACGAGGATAAAAAATACAATATTGCAAACTGAAATTCTGTGAGCGTGTTTAAATCAGATTCAGCTCCAAGGAATCGGCTATAATGTCAGGAGTCTACACGAAATTACTTCCAAGGCGTCGAACTCTCCCTCATCCCCTCATTCCACCCCCTGATAACCCTTTAATAAATCCAATTCATTGTACCATCGCCATTGTTCAACAAACGCGAAGCAGAAAAAAAGAAAAGTCCGCTAGTTTTCCACAGCGAGCGTCGGGCGTTTGCTCTCCTCCGCTTTGCCACGCCCTCTATCTGACCTCGGATGACCTCACATATGGCCTAGAATGAACGTTGCCCAGGCAACAGCATCCCCAACAAGCGACTACGCGCGCGATCTAGCGGCCAGAACGGGAAGCGCCGAGACGACTAGGTCAGCATGTGGGTACAATATTTATCCGGAGGGGGGTTGAGGCTATTATTTCAAGATCGACGTGTGTTTGGGTTCAGAGGGAGAGGGTGAAGGGTTGTTGACAAAGTGGAAAACTTTCAACTTCATCTAACCATCGTACTCAAGACTACCGTCTGAACACTGATTGCACTTTGATTTCCTAATTACCAATACGTAATCAACTATGAAAATTAATTTGTTCCTCCCTCGATGTCGATAATGCAGTTTACTGCTAAATCGACTGCACATTGCGAAGAGGAAATTACAAACTGAATGCGCTTCCGACTTTAATTCACATAAACGACGAAAAACGAACGGAACAGAAAACAGCGCCATAATTACTAAAAAAAAACAATTAGAGAAATCTAATTTGACAGTTTAATGGCATATAAATGGTGTTTTTCCTCCCCTATTAGTGCATGGCGTCCCCCCCAGTCAAATAGGATGTCACCCATCCCTGCACCCACATTCAGTCTAGTAATTAGATTCCGCTGATAATACGCCCCTCCCAACCCCTGATGACCTCCCCCACTAAATCAGCCCCCACCCCCTCTCCACCCGTCGTCTCAATCATCATAACAACATGAGGCAGCCACGCTCCTAAGCTTCAAACCATAAATAATCGTTGCCCTAATTTCAACATAATGCTGCGGAGTTTGCTGGAAAACAGGAAGAAATAATCCACATCGACAAAAATGCATCATAACGTAGCTCAAAATCATGCAGAAATTCGGAGCAAACCAGTGTACCGATTCGTAAATTCACTAACAAAAATTCAAGAACGATGAATATATTTTTTTGAATTGTTCCAGTGAACAATTATTCGATGCATACTTTCCCAATCAACGCCCAGTTTACGAACGTCGTATTAAAACTTATTAGTCGAATAATTCCATGAACGTCAATACAACAATTTGTAAAAAATTCGAGTTTTTAAGGTTGTACAAATATTTATTCAAAACTATAAAACCTATTTGTTTAAAATATCTAATTTATTTGTACAAGTATACAATACAACGTCTTACTACAGATCCTTCCTCAAGTATCTCGTCCCTAATCGATCTCCCATAACATCGCTCCATCAACAACAAAACACAGTCTTACCTTCTCGCCCGAACTTCCGCTTCTTCTTCGTCGACGACTTGTTCGTGGTCGTCGCCGGCGTCGACGAGGAGGACGACCCTCCCTTGTCCTTCTTCCACCTGATCAACATGTCCTTAGCTCGCCGGTTGCCTAACTTCAGGCGTCAGGACACATGACCCCGTCACGTGACCGGGCCCCTTCAGGCGAGATGTTAAATACGCGATTTCATTCATTCATTCGACTCGAATTACCACCTGAATCGTATCAGATGAAACGCACGTTCAGATCTCGAAATATCCGATTAAATGTTTCTTTCGGTTGTTAAAGTGGAGGAGGGTAACTGAAATGTGATCCCGGAGTTTAACACTGGAGGTGTAAAAAGTAATGGTTTTGGCTGGAACCAAGGTAAATCAATAGACTGACTGGGGTTTCTGACACAACAAGAGTAAAAGGGATTCAAGAATTTCGTTTACGTCAGTTATCTCCACGGAAATAAATATTAAATTAAGTTTGAACAAATCCAGACTTAATTAAGATATGAATGAGAATGATTGGCATTTAGACGACACAATATAAAGATAACGACGAACTGTTCCTCCCACTCCCAGTCCAGAATCCACCCCCGCCTATCGCGACAAAAAATCACAAGACATCTCAAAAGGCCAATCTCTTGTCAAAAAAAAAACCAACACTCACTCGCAGCTCACTTCCTTGACGAGTTCAGCTGAAACGCCGCGATGAGCTCGATATTGGCGATCGGAACCGGTGGATTGCAGTTGTGCCATCTCTGCACCAGAGATCGCTGGCAGCATCCCGGAGCCGCGTGACGTCACCCAGTGGCCCAGGAGCGAGCGTGAGAAATCGATGGGAAGCGGCCGCCACTGCGGGGGAGTCGCCCCCCCCCCCCCCCTACCCCCCATACGCGTGACTCAGTGTTGTCATTAGACATTAGGGGGTTGAGCGGCGAGGACATATGGTCACTCCGTGCAGCTGATAGTTCGCTCGGAGATCTAGGCGTCAGTCATTAGAGTTCATTACATTACGAGGATTCCGGGGATTTATGAATGGAATTCTTTGCACATTTCATTTCCGCGGTTTAGTTTTGAAGAATGCGAAAAGGAATTTTTTAGCTATGTACACTCGGCCAAACAAAACTTGAACGTTGACCAAATTTGAATGACTGCTCGTCATGTCCCATAACCAATCAAAGCTTGTTATTATCGTTGAAATGTGAGGTCACCTACTAGAGTGAAACAATGAGATCACTTGGACTGACTTCGGATGGTGCAATCTAACATTTATCAATTAATCAAATTTGATCAACGATCAATTTTTGTTTGGCCGAGTGTACATTACTATTTCCTGTCTAATAAGCACATGCGCAAATTCGTATCAATTCATTTTGTTTTCCAGAACTTTTCACTGCAAAAATATACATTCAGTCGAACAGCTACGGGAACCAAACATGTGCCTTTCAGTGATAATGAATGTAAATTCTACTATAGTCCAACACATTATGATAGCAAGGGATGTGTGAAGCGAAACATAACCGCCCGAGTAGCCTTAGCACATCGGCCCTTCCTAGTCCTACCAACCTAACTTCGTTATAAGTTTCCCATAATCCTCATTTTTCATATTTGTCTGAAAAATAAAAAGTATAAAAATACTATCTGCTTTTATCCGACGAATAAATAATTTTATCGCCATTTTACTTTTCAATTCATGGCACATCTTTCACTATCCACTCGATCATAAATTAGCAAGTTCTCGAAAGGACAAAGCATCTCAACGACGGGGCCAAGTATCTTGACGTCGCATCGAATATGCAGTAGCCTCTTGAACTTCACGTCATCTCGCTCACTCGAAGTCGAGTCTCGGGTCAAATGTCACGGCCTCGGTACAGTCAAGTCACGTGACAGCTGTCTCTTCCACGCTCAATCACACCTTGACAAGCGGACACAAGCGACGATAACGATTCGTGAATGGAAGACGACGAGAATTCAATCAACGAATTTCAAGCGTTTACTCATTGAAAGAATGAATATCTCGAACTGTTCGCTAAATGGAAAAGCGAAATAAATTACCACTTTGACCCCGTATAGATCTGATATGTCATTTTTTTTGGTAACCTTCACCATGAATTATCATAATATTGTTGCAGCTCTGGCCAAAGTACACCGAAGTGGCCCGATTGCGTTGCACACTTTTGGAATCATGTACACTCCTGGACACTGAAATTGGCCCACGCTCAATGTTCAAGTGGCACTACGGCTAGTATTTAACATTTATTTTAATGTAATTTATTGGCACAAATACCGGATGGCCAGTGTGAGTTTAGGGCCGAAAAATTATTTTAAATAAATAAATAAATAAATAAATATATACTAGCCGTATTGCCACTTGAACATTGACCGCGGGCCAATTTTAGTGTCCAGGAATGTACAATCAAGTTCTACACCAATTTGACTAAAGTCAACAAATGTAAGTATTCGCTTACAAAATGACTGCGTTAATTACTACAATGTGATTTGATAGAGGCAGAATGAATGACTGTTGAGCTCAACTCAAGAAACATTGAAATGGACTTCGGACCTTCTACCTCTGAGGTACAGATTGCATGCAGAATGAATAATACAAATATCAAAAGTGGACGATGTTGTAAGTGAAACGCATAGAAAACTTTCGAGAGTTTGAAAAATCGAATATTCTCAAAACCTACATAGGTATGTTTGGAAATGCGAAACACTATTTTGCCGACTATTTCCAACTTTGTGCAGAAAGAAGAATCGAGATTTCTTCCCTGTTGTTTGAACGTGTCACTATGGAGATGATCTCGGCGAGCGACGGACTCGACAAAGTCTATACACACACTCTCTCAGTCATGTCGGCGTTGTGAATTAGGCCTCCTGCATGTAAAGTGGTCGATTAATATCCGAGTGCATGCAGTGCAACAGCTCGGCTGCAGTTTCAGCAATCTCTCATCGCAGAGCGTGCAAGTTCAGCTTCATACATGAGAGGTTAGAAGGAGAACTAAATCTTCGCTTCGCAGAGTTGGGAGACAATCAGCAGAAACAGTGTAATTCCTGTACTTATAGCACGTGCATGGGGTTTCAATGCACGTTTTCAAAGGAAATGTATACATGTTTAGTTTAGTTACATATGTTTATAATTACAGATCTTACTATTTTTTTGACATGATTAATTTTGCTTTTGTTCCCTCACATGATTCGCTTATTTCAAACTTTACGAAATTCCACAAGAAAAAATAAATCAAATTATTGGAATATTTCAATATTGAAATCGAATATTGGAACTTTTTCCACATCCATATGTATCAATTGAATCTACATAAATGGGGTCCACTTTGGAATATATGCATTTAAACCGCAATTTGCATTTTAAGTCAACTTTAAAGCTGTAAATGTGTAAGCCCCCAAGCAATGGAGCCAGATTATGTAGGTATCTGTTCTACGTTCACTCTTTTGTAGATACAATAATAGTGTAAGTTGCGCACGCACATCATGATTACTTGAGTATTAAGAGTTAAAAGTCGTTGACGTAAGATAAGTAGACTCATTATAAACAATTTAGTCCTAATGAGCAAGTAAAATAAATTGTAATTAGATCATATTAGTCTTGCACATAGATATGATGATATCAATAAATTATCATCATGTATATACAAAGTTTATACTATGACGTAATTTCTAAGATCCAATTCCTCCTGATGATATGCATAATATTTAGCTCATCTCCCGACTTGTTTATGAACCGTTCCGCTTCAGTTCCCCTTAACAATCCGTGTCGTCAGCACCCGTGCCTATTACAAGCCGTGATCTCAATCACGCATTGTAATTGCCGTGGCCACACCCGTCAATTAGACGTCGAACAATAGGCACGCACGTGTGTGCTAGAGGAGGCCGTGATGATCAGTGATCATCATAGTGTGCACTGGATCGCATCGACTAGCGCATTAACACTTCGGGGATTTGTTTTCTTTGTCAGTCGAAATGGGGAGTTGAGAAAAAACACGATTTTGAGACAACAAATCATTGAAAATTAATTACTTTTTGGTTCGTGATTTTCTTGTCATTGCCAAATAACCGCATTCTTTAGTGTCATTAAAAATTTTGGCGTTGCGAATGGGGATTATGTTTGATTTATTTGCTCTGCAAGCTGGTAGACAAATCGCGACAAATCGCATATTGCTGTTATGAAGAGAGGAACATCTCCTCGAATTGGATGTAAAAAAGCAGACTCTTTTTTGCCGTGATCACATTTAGCTTAGAGACCTGAAAGAGATGTGAATAATGTTTTATTACCTTGAAACCGGAAATACGTGACTCGCTGATTTCCTTGCAGGATTCTTTGAACTTCTCCCGCCTCGCTCCCGGACTCCGACTCGGACATCGGCTGCCACCTGTTGGCGGCGGGCGGATACTTGACACTCGGCGCGAGCGCCACGACGCCGACGGGCCCACGTCGAACTACCGGCGCCCCGTCACTCGACTTCTTGATCGACCCGTACACGCCGTGCGGCGGCGCCGGCAGCGGTCGGTCCGGCGCCTCCATCTGACCGACGTTCATGTAGAGATACTCCCCGTTGTAGACCGGACTGTTCGGGAGGAATACGTCAGAGTCGGATTCAGGACGAGGCAGTCCTTTGTGTTGGCGCGTTGGCGGCTCAGGCGCTGGACCGTTGCGCGTTGGCCAAGGACTCTGCTCAACGGAGTCCCGTCCGCTCGAGAAACTCACTTTCTTCGGCGCCGACGGCGATTCATTCAACGAAGTCCCGTCGATCGACGTGTTGGAGTTGCTGACCAGACTCCCTCTCTTAAATATCGGCGCGTAGAACGGCTGAGACTTCTCTTTCGTCTTCTCTTTCTCCTTCTTCTTGTCTTTCTTCTTATTCTCTTTATTCTTCTCCGGCTCTTTCCCGTTCACGACTTTGACATTCGTGTTCTTGACGGCGCGCAACTTCTCCGGATGCCTCAACTCGACGTCGGAGTTGTAAACCCCGGCGGCGTTCTCGTAGATCGTCGTCGACTGCAGCGCCGGCGAAGGTGCGCCGGTTCTGATCGGCCCGATGGTGTTCCTCTGAGGGACGCCTCTGGTGAAGTTCCCGACGGGCTGCATGTTTCTCGTCAGACTCGCGCTGCGGGCGTCGTTGTGGAAGTACGCGTGCTGCGGGCCTGGAGAGACGCTCCTCGACCGCAGCCGAGCGTCGGCCATGTACAGCTGCTGGTTGACGGGCAGCTTGCTCGGCGAAGTGTTGTTGTTGTAGATCGGTTGAGGTTTGACGAGACCTCCGCGACTGTCGCCGAGGTAGGTCTGCTGAGGATCGCGATTTAGATTGGGAACGCCGTAGGGTGACTGCAGTGGCAGGACCTTCAAGTTGGGAACACTTGTGTGCATCGCCGACGAGACGGGCAGCGTCTGAGGTCTGGCCGCCGGCGACTGCAACGAGCCGGTACTCGAGAACTGTTCCCGGAACCGCTGCGCCGACGTCGGCGACATCTGCGAGGCTTGGAGTTCGCGGATGTGTTGACTCTGCCAGTAGAGCTGCTCGACTTCTTGGCGCGAGAGTTTCCTGTAACCTGTCGGCGAGAAGCTGCGGTTCATCGCGTCCCGCTCGGACACGTTGGTCTGTCCAGGCGGCAGACTGCGCGTCTTCATCATCGCCTCTTGTTGTCTCTGCTGCGGTGTGTTCGGACTCGTCTTCACCGGGATGCCGCTGGGCGACGCTGGCTGTCGCTGTTGAGGCGAGAGACTTCGCGCCAGGTTCGCCTCCAGGTTCTTGACGGCCTCCCCGCGCTTCACCTCGCCCGGCGCCATGGAGATGCGCACCTGCGCCCCGACGGGCACAGGACTCCGTCCAGGGCTGTAGAGTCCGCCTCGCGACTGATTCGCGTCCAGACTGTAGTACTTCTGCGACTTCTCGACGGGGAGGTTGCGGAGATTCCTCTGCGGCGAGACTTGAACGAAGTTGTCCCACCGCGGCGACTGCTGGTTCTGGATCTCGGAGGCCTGCTTGGGCGAGCTGTGGAAGGGAGACGTGTTCTTGACGGGCTCCGGCGACATCATGCGTCTTGTGTACGGGATCGGCGGCGCGGACACTCGGCCGGACGCTTGCTGGCGGAATCTCTGATCGACAGACAAGTTGTCCGTCTGAATCCTCAGCGGCACTTGCGAGCGCAACCGGTGGTCCTCGTTCAGGAACATGTCTCTGGTGACGACATTCCTGTTGACAGGAGCTCCTCCGACAACTCCGTACTCCGACCTCCTCTCCTGGACTGGACGCGGATCTGGAGGAGTCATGCTGGTCACAGACTTCTCCTGACCTTCAGCGTCGGGACGCGACGCAGACTCTGACATGATCGTCGACGTCGACGACGACGAGCTCCTATTGCTCGGGTGTGTCTCCTTGAAATCTTGCACATACTCGTCGAACTTGGAGTTTGTCGCGATGGCAAACTGCTGTTCGGGGTCGCTGTGATTGGCGCCGTGGACTTCGCGTTGAGTATCACGACGATACTCGACGGAAGCTGTGGTCGGCGATGTTGGTCCGACCCGGCCATAGTTACCTTGCACGTCCTGCTTCGGATAATAGTAACCCTGCTGGTAATGCAAGTTCCTCGCGTGATCCTCTAACTGGTTGATGTTCTTGCTCTCGACTCTCCGCGGCTCCTCGTGGACCACGACGACGTTGTTCTGGTAATCGCCCTCATCATACGAGTTATTTGGGTCTGCGGTGCGCCGTTTGCGGAAATACACGTCGTTGGCGTAGATCGGGTTGGCGTTGTCGACGCTGTCCTGCGAACTGTAGGACTGCGGAGCAGACTTCCTCACCGGCGACCTGACGTCGGGCTTCGTGGATATTTTAGGTTTTGTGCCGTTGACGTCGAGCGACTTTTGACGCAAGAACCCGCCTTGGCTAGACGAAAACTTGGCTTCTAGTTTGCGAAACATCAAACTACCTTCTGAGGGTTGCGCTTGCTTAGTCGGAGAATCTGAAACAAATGCTGTCTCGTGGAGCGACGACCTCGGCGGCGAGATCTCTTTGGTCTGCGGACTCCGTTTAGTGTTCGTGAAGGAGTTCTGGACGACCTTCGGTTCCGAGTGCAACGGGAAGATTCTCTTCGGCAGGATGCTCCTGAACGGGCTGCTCCTGCCGCGCTTGTCCTTCTCTTGGGACGCCGTTGTCTCCTCCTTGCCGGTCACCTCGTCGACGTCCGCCTCCTGGACGAGAACTAACTCGCTGATCAACTCGGCGTAGCGGTCTTTATTCGCACTCAACCTCCCGCTGTCGGTGACGTCATTCTTCTGAGCCTCCTGCGGTTTCTCCTCCTTCCTGATGTAATCTCTCTGCGGTCGCGGCGATCTGCTCTCCGGCACGACGACCGCCGGCTTCTGCGGCGGCGCGGGGACGCCCTTGTGTGACCGCGACAACCACGGGGAAGTCTTGTCGTCGCGCTCGTAGATCGCCGAGCGTTTGGGCGGCGTACGAGCTCGTGGAGGCGGCGCCTGTTGCTTCCTGGACTTCTTCGCGTTCTCCTCCTCGGTGATCTTCTCGATCAGTTGCGTCGTCCACGAGATCCTCGACGGTCTCGCTGGGACACTTGTCGACGTCTCCGGCTCGGGACTCTCAACAGAAACGTCTCTCTCTTCAACTTCTTGTTCCTGGTTTTCAGAGACGTTGAATGTCACCTTGGTTGTAGAAACAAACTGCTGTGGTTGCTCGACGGAATCTGCTTTCAACTGTTCAACCTCTGACACTTTGTCCTCGCCGCAGCTCGCTTCGTCGTCGCCGGAGTTGCCGGACGTCGACTTCTTGTAATTCCCAACCTCGTCGCACTCCGCGGATATGTTCAAGACACCCTCCGTCGAGTCGACAGAGTCGTCGCCGCAGAACCTTGTCGTCAGCACCTCCTCGACGTGATCCCCGGACGGGACCTCCACGTGCTCGACGACGACCACCTCTGTCGTGATGACCGTGAAAGTCTCCACTAGACCTTGACCTTGGGATTCGCCGCCTAACTTATCGCTAGACTCTGTAAGCTCCCCATTCATTACTCGAGCGACGCGGTAACTGGGATTATCACTATCAATATTAACTATGTGCTCACTTAATCCACTGTATGGCACATCCGGTTGCAAATCGAACTCCCGACCTGAAGAACTGTCCTCCAGACCGGAAGTTGGGTCAGCGAGTTGAATTTGTGATAACCGCTCGAATTCCGGCGAATCACTGAATAGTTCGCCGATTCCGTTAGACGTCGTTTCGTTACAAGTAGACGTTTTGGGGACTTAAAATAAAACAGAAACACTAATTTCACGAATTCGATTGATAATAGCCTTGAGCTATAAAGATTGTAGTTACGAACTTTGTCAACTGATAAAAATAATTACACAATATTTTTTTTTGGACGCCGATGTCTTTCACAATCACACACACGTCGGCCGGTTTGATTGAAAACAATCGATCACTGATGTTGTCACGCGGGAACAGAAGCGTAGAGAATTATCCACATGGACGAATCACTTTGCCGATGAATTCGCTCGCGATCGTCGGGCTCGAGTTGTCCTTGAAGACTTATCAGTCGAGAGATTGCGCCTGACAGTCGGCGATAACCTGCGAACAGAAGAGAATATACGACTAAGTAGGGAACGGTGTTACAATAATGCGTTCAACACGCCTCGAAGAGCAAAGGAAACACCTTTTATTTGGATTGCAATGTAAATTAAACATCTTGGATACTTTTTATCTATTCTTAAAATTGACTTGATAATGTTCTGGCGGTGATAAGAAGAGAAAACGGGAAATTGACGAAATGTACCGCTCTTGAAAGGAACATTTTTACTGAAGATTTGCCTAAATTCACTTTAATTAATGCAACTCATTTTTTAATTTGAAATAAATCATATGTCTATTACCTGGTAATGATAAAACAATCTGACATACTGCAAAAAATATAAATATCTTATACCTAGAGCAATCAAGATATTAATTTCTAGGAATATGTAGTAAGTCTTAATCTGTAACTTCAAAAGAAATTATTTACTACAAAATGAGGGGTTCGGGAGGAAAAATTGGTTAATTGGTTAAATGTGGGAGATAAGAATCAATACAGGAGATAAGACGATTGCTTGTATCTCAGAATACTTGTTTTGACACTTAACATGTGTGTTCCTCCCCGCCCCTCAAATATAAATTACCCACGTTCAAAATCAAACTACAAAAAAAAAGTTTTACCTATATCAAGTATTCATTCAACACACTTCCCGCTGCTATTATTCGGTCCCTAACCTCTGTACAACGAACACTGCTAACTTACTATCACCACCTGTCTTGAAACAACACTTGACACTCTAAAACTGCCGACGCCGACTTGCGACTGATTTACTAGCAACACACCAGGTTTGTCACTGTTTATTGACCAAGTCGCTATCAACAGACATGATAACGTGACTTAGCAACGTGATACTGATAACGATAAGCGGGTGAGATGACTGCAATTGCACTGCAGCGGGGATGTTTGTACAAACCACAGGATTTAGGTTTATTAGGGTGATAACGTTATGCAAATAAATGAACGTATTAGTTTATTTTATAGCGAAATGTGCAAACTTTCTGGTCGGAGGAAATTGCACTTGAAGTTGAACTTTTATTGCCCCCATCTTGGGCTATAAACGGGATGAGCTTTTTGGTTGTTTTGTTAGTCTAGAAAATAAATCAATTCTATTATAGCTGGGTTTACTAACGTCTCAGATACAATAATTCGTTGAATAAAATCATATCGTGAATATATTGTCATGTTCAACCATTGAGAGAGCTAGATATAAAGTTATTCGACGGATTGGAGAGTTGTATAGAATAGCTTATTTACCAGCCTAAGAATCAACCTACTTTGGCGCAGTTGTACACAATCTGCTAAACTATCGCCAGCAAAATAATCTCATGATAACTTCATAATGATAACGATGCGCCGAATTGTTTGTGTTTTAATCATAAAAGTCAGGAGCAGAGGCCATACTTCTCTCCAAAAAGGGTTAATAAAAATAGAAATGAATTGGCATCTTTCCCTACCAAACGATTGAAAGAAGACTTTGATTTAAAACATAACACATTATAGAGTTAAACAAATAATTAAAGAATATGGTAGATTAGCAAATATTTCAATTTCCGAGAATACCTTTTCGAAAGCAAAGTATTAGTTACGCAACATTGTCTTCAATGTTGTATTAAAAAAACTTCGTTAGATGAAAGTTCCTAGAAGAATAGAAATGAATATAGCCTAGACAATCTACACGTCCCAGGGAGGGGCGTCACTTCATTTACTAGATCTTCCGTGAGCAGCTGAACACTCCACCAAACAGCCCCTCAGAGAACAGTCGAGAGTTTTTCATTAACTTCGAATGGATCCAGTTGACTCGCGTGAATTATTTTGCGATACTCCCTAGGAAGATATTTCAATGTTTCTCAGATGAATCTTGAGGGAGCAGCAAAAGAAGCGAACAAGTTGATTCTAGAGATCGGTGTTCTTGCAGTTGATAGATGGCGCTGCAGTGAACTGGGATGGTATCATGTTGGCCGACAGGTGAAGTTAATGAAAACCCTGGCCCATGGCAGAGGTAATCATCGAGTTATGGATGGAGATCTATTTACATAATCATCATATTTTATTGCCGATTATCTAATTTCAGTGAAACATCCCTGCTGAAAAGACTTTGCAGGATCTTGCCACGATTTCAGCAGGGATCGCACATCTTCTGAGCAGCGTTCTTAAACAATGTAACCACTAGAGTATTTGTTGTTGTTGTTTCTGACAAAAAATTGATAGAACACATATTTTTATATTACTAACGGTACAAACAGACTCTCTATATTCTATTCCAAAGCTGTATTGCTGAGCTTCCGAGTATTTACAGAAGATAAAAAGCTATTTCTGAGGATAAACATTCAAAACGGCAACAAACAGTCAATAATGAATAAAACATTGAAATTATTACCATACATATAAGTATCCTCGGCAACTAAAGGTAACTCGTGTACAGCCAGCTTGACTTATTTTCGAATTACAGTGTACGGCGGCGATTTGAAATCACATTATGGGAACTGTAAACACCTGTAAGTACTGCAGGTAAGCTCCACACTCATAATTAAAGAAGTTGACTCAGGTGTTTAATTGTATGTTCGTCGAGTCATGTACCGACAAAACAATATACTGGCGTCTTTTACGTGACGTAGGCGTCGACCCCTGATCGGCGTGGAACAATGATGGGAAGGGACGCCCCAGGGGGGAAGTTTGAGGTTGATTGGAAGGAGACGGTTGTGGTTTTGAAGTACATACCCTGGGACATTTCCCTAAACAGGTTCGTATGAGGGTCGAACCAGGGTCTGGGACGCAAAGAAATGGTATCAAGTCACTGGTGGAATCATAGATATACACTCAGTCTGGTACAAGTCTTGGACATGAAGTCTTTGAGGTTGTGGAAAACTACGTAAAACGATCTGAATATGTACAATGACGGTTTTATATTGGAAACTACTTTACCGCCTGCTAAAAAGTTGATTGATATTTTAGATAGTAACCACTTGATCGACGTCGACCTCTTCGTCTGATTCAAGAGACCAGTCTCTCGACGACGCCGTCATGAGCCTCAGTGGGAGCAGCAGCATCTCTTTGCGGTCTAGCGTCGACTGTAGTGCCGAGGAGAGTGACTGGGCGTCGGTATGGTATTCCGACGTCACTGAAGACGCCTCCTACGAGACCGACTACAACTACTACACCGACGCCGCCGTCGAGGACGACGCTTCTAATGTCGACACCGCATCGACGCAGGACGACGTCGACGTACTGGACGGCGTCGACGTACTGGACGAGACAGAGTCGGAGATGGACACCGAGGAGGATGAGGAGGTCGTTGGCGAGGATGAGGAGGACGATGATGAGGAGTACGTTGACGAGGAGGAAGAGGTTGACGAAGGCTACTTCAGTTTAGAGAGTTCTAATGAGGGATCCGAAGGGAGTGAGGAGTTTTGGTCGTCTTATTCCGAATCAGACGCCAGCGCCGAAGACGAGTAAATAACTGGGATTTCTTAGAATCACCACGCCCTCCTATTATCTCTGTACAATACAACACTTTTATCAGTCAATGACTTTGCAACACATTATTTCGTTACGTAATGTCTCCCTGGGAGAAAATTACCATGTAAGACTCCCTAAACGTTTAAGTACAAATAGAACACAACATTGTCTTCCGAGTACTTATTGGTTCACTTGAGGTGCTTCAGAGAAAAATGTACTTCCACAAGTTCGTACAACAATGGGTTGATTTGTAAGTCAAATAACATGGCAGTTTGCCGGGATCAATATTAGCTGAATCAATGGTGAAAGCAAAGCGTCTCAAACTAAATCTTATTGGATTTGGGACTTTTCAAAGATTGCGTTTGATCGATAGTCAACCTGTTTCGATGTGTTTTGATTATATTTCTCTATTATTATTATTATTATTATTATTATTATGGTGTTCTGATATTATGTATTATTTATTTATTTATTTATTATTGTATGATATTTACCTTGATGTAGTATTTGTATCTATGGATTTGTACACTGTACTTTGTAATTTGTAATTTGAATTTGAATTTGATGATTATTATTATTAAAAGTAGTTATTAGTTGTTTTATTGTGACGTATATTTATGTTGTTGTTGTTGTTGTTGTTGTTGTTTATATATAGCAGTCCTGCAGACAAGCCACTGTTTGGTTTCGTGGGACTGAGGATTTTCTTATGTACTATTAATTTGCAACAATAAATAAATAAATAAAAAAAAGAAGATACCAACCAGCACATAATCATCTTATTAGTGAAATTAAAGGGTAGGTACTCACTTTATGAGGAATATTTTATAAGTCAATTAACATTTTCCTGATTAAAAAGCATTTTTCTCAACAGTAGTGAGTTTGACCTTGAAGAGATTTTTAACCGATATTTAATATTTATCAATATTTTATTCTTTTACCAATTAAATGTTAATAAAAAATAAGGCTTTGTACGAGGCTTCAGAACAGTTCAATGAAAATAATTTCATAGTTTAGAATGGGTTAATAGCTTTATTTTGTCCTACAGACTTTTAGTGCCTCAAAATTAGTAAAAATATAGCACTATAGCAATATAGCACATTGTTAATGACGAATATTAAGATTAATCTATATTCCTACAAATGCTGTAATAAATAAGCAATATGACACTAAAAAAAAAAAAAAAAACTAAACGCTGTAGGACGAAATATGAAATTATATTCATTGAACGGCTCTGAAGACTCGTACAAATCCTTATTTTTAAATAGATATTCTTAAAAATCGATTTAAAAATTCTCCACGGCCACACTGCCGAGGTTCTGTAAACTTGTAAGATCAAGTCTTCCTTGGTCCTGGTAAAAATCTTACATGACTTTCCTCTAGTTTGGCCACTATTGATCTTTGCGAATTATGTAATAATTGAGCTCGGATTCATTACTCCTTGAATAATGGAAATGTATTCAGAGCACAACGTCGACTCATAGCGACTCTTTGTTTCTTGACAACGCGATGTGAGAGGAAGTGAATTGTTAATTAAACAATCAGTGGTGCCAACCTCCTGGCTCATCGAACACCTGGTTCCAACTGATTAACATATCCCACCCCCTCCCCGCCCCACTGACCATCCCCCGCCGCCGCCCACGCTCTCATTTGCATCTACAAGCAACGAGATGTCAATTGACCGAGGTAATTAGTGACTAGAGTTTGTTGAGTTGTGTTGGAATACATTAGTGAGTGAATTACCAGTAGTTGAAGTAGAAGTACTTTTCTATTCATAAACTGGGGTAAAAATGTATCGAAGGAATGTTGGGTAAAACCCTCCGGTTTGTTTTCTTGGACGATGATAAGAATTATATTTTTCGGTTCAAAGATTCAAAGATTCAAAGATTTATTTTTCGAAGTGGTACATTGTATTTACAGTCGTATGTGTACATACCCCAATAAGCATAGCTTGTGGCGGGGCATGTTATTAAAATTAGGTTAGATTAAAATTACATAATGTTATTACATAATGTTATTAGATACTTGAAAAATGGGAAAATTAAGAATATACCTAATACTATCTAAATTATAATTATGATTATAAGTGATTATAATTAATACAAGTAATATAATTAATTAATTAATACATTATTAATATAATTAATTAATACACTGTCAACGAAATTACCATAATTATGATGCGAAAAAGTTTTTTTTATCTTTGGCATAATGATGAAGAAATTTAAATTTTGTCCGAAGATTGGTGATTTTAATAAAAGATATAATAGAAGAGGTTATAATAGAAATCAAAGTACCTACAGCGAAATGTAACTAGAGACTGTCGACAGTGTGTTACGGTAGTAGATGCTATTTCATCTGCAGACGTCCTCTTAGTCTCAAATATCTAATTAAAATGTACATTTTCAGTTATTCTGTAAGTTGTTGAACCTGTATAGCGTGTACAAACCAGAAAAGATACTCAAAAAAAGCATGTGGTATTCCAACATCAGCTCAATTATAGGTAAGAAGTAGTATAAAGTATTTTAAGATAAATTAGGTACACTCTTCAATCAAAGTACTTTCTCAGTAATATGTCATGAAAAAAATGTCTTGGACGATGTCGCTACACTAACTTTTGACTTATTACTTGCATGTAATGCGGGTTGCAGGAAATAGACGCAACCACAAACAACCAATCCTTTCTTCAATTCTAGTTCCCATTCACAAGTTTTACAACCGGTAAATCACAGAGGAAACTCAAAAGGATCGTATAATAGCTGTCATTATAAACGTCAACGCGGACCTTGGTTCGAATCCCGACTGTACCTGGAGTCGCGTCTTGCTGCCGAGTGTACCTACAAGCGATTGTTTCGATGCCGCGAAGAATAAGCACGAACTCACTTGACAAAAGATGAAGTTTGTGATTTAGTGAGGTGGAAAGTCGGTTTGTGATCGGAATCTTCAAAGCTCGGCGTTCTGTCCAGACAACTTGACATACTTATCTAGGATCTGATTTGAAATTGATACTTATTGTTTGAAGAAAAACTAGAGGTTGAAGTCGTTCTTATGTGCTTGGCAGATAATTTGCGCGAGTTTATAAAATGTTTTTCAATGCATTTTTGAGCGAGCGAAGCGAGCGTCTCCTTTTGGCTCTTTTGGCACGGACCTCTGTTTCTTTTTCTTTTTTTTCTGTCGTCTGCTCGTATACAGGTCGCACCGTTTTTCCGATCGAGCTGAAATTTTGCACACTTGTCCAGACCAAATATGAGATTTGCTGACCCTAATTTTTTTGAAATACATTGATTGGTTCAAATTTAAAAAAAATTAACTTTCGATTGGTTGGTTCGATCAAATTGAAATTTGGACAAGTCATTACCCCCAACATTGTACCCAATCAAACAAAGTTTCAGCCAAATCCTCCCATTGGTTAAAATTTAAACCCATCTTTCCTATGTTTTTAGAAATTTAAACTATAACCGATTGAACGATCAACTTATAACTTCGCATGATGGTTGGGACCAGCATTATCTGCATTTTTGACAATTTTCATACTAATCTGTGCTTAAATCCAAAAGTTATTGACATTTTACGTACTTTTTGCGTGTTGGCTGTCAAATTCACGGCGACTTCGACTCTTCAGTTCAAGGCAAGGTAGTTAGAGCAGAAACTTTCAAACGCAAATGAAACTGATAATAACCGTTCAACAGTCGATCTGATATTGTGTAGACACACTTATATCATATGAGTGGTCTCAGGTATATTTTTTGAAGGAGATCCTGTGATTTTTGAAAATTAACACGGAACCGTTCAATCATAAAGGTTCAATCGATCAACTTAAAGCTTTGCATGGTTATTTGGACCAATATTTTAGGAATTTTTGAGATTTTTATACAAGTCTGTGGCGAAATTTTAGAATTATTGGCTTTTTTCGATAGACAGAATTTCGGTTCGACGTGTTGCGCGTATCCGTGCTCGCTCATCAACGCGTTACTCAGCGCGTTTTCCTAGTAATATAAACTTGCGATTGAAATATATTAACATAAACTCAAATTAAATTCATAATAGGTGCAGGTTTTTTTGCTACTCAGCCCTGCTGAAAAATCTTAGCAAGATCTTGCTAAGATCTTGCAAGATCTTGGCAAGATCTTAGCAAGATCTTGCAAGAACTTGGCAAGATCTTGCAAGAACTTAGCAAGATCTTGGCAAGATCTTAGCAAGATCTTAGCAAGATCTTGTACATTTTGCTGCCAAAAAAACGTTAAAATTTCATAAAAAAATAAAATTTTCTATATTTATGAATACTCATTTGCATTCGGGAAACCTCTTCTGAAGTATTGGACAAGGTTTGATTACACATTTCAATTATAAAATCCCGTGGAACCGCCGTGTTTTGAACCTGCGATCTCGTGGTCCGTAGTCGAGCGTCTTACCGAGTAGGCCACCGGTGCAGACAAGACTTAGCTGCGCTAATAGTGATCATATTGAGTTTTCATATTTAAGTGAACATATTTATATTATTTAGTGGATCATTATATTGTTATTAACATGATAAAATAGGAGAAACGATAAATATTAAGATTTATTTATAAAGTAAATTGATCTGTGATATTTCCCCATAAAATATATCAGCTCACGCTCTGTAGTATAATTACTATAGTTTATTTTACTAGGTGATGTGGTGCAAATTTTCTAAGTCAATGAAGTAAAAATTCTGTAGTTTATATACCTTACTACTACAAATACTGTAGTAAAAAGTCAATGTAAGATACTTCAGAATTTACTAAACTACAATATAAATCGGCTATAGTAAACATACTGTAGATTACACTTTTCTTTACTACAGATGAGATACTATAGATTTTCAATGAAGTATATATACTACCTATAGAACTTACTATAGCAAACTTATTCTGTCTGTAGTCAAAGTACTCTAGGTACATACTTCGAATTACTACAGTGAAGTACGTTCCCTATAACTTTACTATAGAAAACTGCAGTATATATCGCAAGTAGTAAAAACACTATAGTACATACTTAGAATTATTATTATTATTTATTTATCAACAATTACTACAGTAGGTCAAGTATATTTACTCCAGAGTAAAAAACAGTCTATTTCAGCGGTAGTAAAAATACTGTAGTTTATACTTTAGTTTACCACCGATACTGTAGAATTTACTTCAGTAATCTATGGTATTATGGAGTAAGTTTTTGCATGTACTTCAAGTACTATAGCACATACTATAGTTTACTACACGTTATTACATAATACTTTGGAATACCTACTTCAAAATATACTATAGGAAATTTTCCTAAGGGCCTTAGCAAGATCTTGAAAAAATCTTGGTAAGATCTTGGCAAGATCTTGGCAAGATCTTGGCAAGATCTTGATTAGGTCTTGTCAAGATCTTGATAAAATCTTATTAAGATATTACCAAGATCTTACCAAGATCTTGGTAAGATCTTGGCAAGAACTTGATTAGGTCTTGTCAAGATCTTGATAAGATCTTATCAAGATATTACCAAGATCTTGGTAAGATCTTGGCAAGATCTTGGTAAGATCTTAGCAAGATCTTGATTAGGTCTTGTCAAGATCTTGATAAGATCTTAAGATCTTATCAAGATATTACCAAGATCTTGGTAAGATCTTAGCAAGATCTTGTTTAATACAAGATCTTGCAAAGACCTTACCAAGATCTTGTCAAGATCTTGGTTAATCCAAGATCTTGATAAGATCTTAGCAAGATCTTGGCAAGATCTTGGTTAATACAAGATCTTAGCAAGATCTTGCAAGATCTTGCAAGATCTTGGCAAGAATTTTCAGCAGGAACAGCATCTCACGCTCTCGTAAGATTTTAATCAGACAAATAAATTATTGCACAAATAATTAAGTGTTTGGTCTCTAATTTCAAACCAAACAAGCACAACAAACAATACGAAAAGCATTTGACGTCATATATGACCTAATTACAGCGTATTTATCAACTGAGCTAAATGAATTACACACCAAAACCTCATTTAAAATATAGATATGTGGTTCTACAATATGGCAAGAACAAATTGCCAAAATTTACAGCGGCAAAAGTTATAATAATCCCGCATGCTCCAGAGTTCATCTGTACTTCCAGAGTGTAATTTCATATTTCTATGCTAATATCTAACCAAAACAACGCACACTGGACCTCTGTTTTCAGTCAGAGAAAGACCGAAAATATTTTTTTTTAATCTGTGCTGTCGGAAAATATATTCAGTGAATTAGCAATTCCAATAAGCCACGAAGTGATGAGTCAAGTTGACCTGCTGGGCCGTGTCGGATTCGGAAAGAAGCTGTCTAAATGTGGGATATTTATTGCTCGATGTTCCAAACAGTCGAAATCGAGGGGTCAGTCAACTTGTAAAAATAATTACAAAGGTTGCTTCTATCATCGCGTTGCAGTTCAGTGAACAAGAAAGATGCAACGCGCACGAGGCTATTACGTCACAGAGGCACACTTACATCGGGCACACGTCCTTGTTACACGGGGTCAATTCAGAGAAAATAGTTATTATCATTAATTTTGATTAGGATTGTGTATTTCGATTCTCAACTAATTTTCGTCGAAGGTATACTCGATTTTCATTCTACCTCATTGGCATGGATCGAATTATTTTGATCTTATTCGACGGATAAGCTAATTTGTTAAACTGTTCGGAGATCTCAGTTTTTGTTTCATTTTGCAATTTCGAAAAACTAAACGTGTTCAGCTGAGTGTTTATTTAAAATTACTGAGGCTATCTCAAAACATTTAATTGCAAGTTAAAGGTGGTCACGTTCCAAGCATTTTCTCGATCGGATCGTATAAATTTTATAGAGCAAATTAAATCGGTATAAACAATGAAAACGTGGTGCAATCGCCTCGTACAGTGTTGATACCCAGAGGAGCAAGAACAGGTTCCATCCATCCCCAAAGCGACCGATTGTCTTTCTTAGAAATAAAAAAGAAACACTTCTAATTAATTCCAGAGCGATCAAATTCCCTCAACTGTCAAATAACTGGCTAAGTCTTACCTCTCTGTGATCTTCCTTCTGTAACGACAGCTAAGCGACTAGGTAAAGACGAAGACGACAGGGCGTCGGTTCGAGTCTCACTGCAATTATCAGCACAGTGCCTATCATTTACACCCTCATTATCCTCGAATCATCCTACTGTACTGTCCATGCGTGCTTTCGTTCGCTTCGCTAATGGCGATCACAGGAAATTAGATGATCGTGGTTTACTTGAATATTCCCCGAAAGACGACTCTTTATGGCCTCATTAGTGCAATTAAGACGGTTTTATGATTAAGATTTCTGCACACCTGATTGGGTGTAGCCATTTGTTACTCATGGAGGAGATTAGGGAGCACGAAGCCTTTGTTGCACGCACGTTTTCAATTTGTTTGACTTATGATTACAGAATTTTAATTAATATCAATTAAATAAGACTTCTTAACTTTATTGGGAGCAAAAAATGATTCCCTCTATTGAAAAGGAAGTAGAAGATGCGTAAAATGGTACATCTATGATAAGATAAGGATATTGAATAAGCATGAATATAAATGTGAACACTTTGAGAAGTTCAACGCCTCCGTAAGCAATATTCTGAAAACCTCCATTAGCGACATCGGAAAGCAATTACTGGAATGTACTAGAATCCTTATGGGAGACAACATTACATCCCATTTACGTAAAATTAAGAGTATCTTTAAAAGGTTTAAAAGCATATTCTGTATAAGTACCTACACCTTTTGCCCTAAATGTATGTACCTATAACGTGGAAGATGGCACACAGGAGGGTAGTAAAAGAATGTCTTTCATATATATAGGTACAGGTACAAGAAGAGCCCAGCACGTCCCCTCAGGGGCCCGATACTAAAACTTGCGTAACGCACAAAAAACGCCACACATCCGTGATTTTCCTTTCATAATAATTATAATAAGCCGGCATGCTGTAGCTACTACCAACCTTGAAAACATACTACACACTGTCTGTGTTTATCAAGCAATTTGCAGACTAATTTGCAAATCATTGAGAAGATTGCGTCTTAGAAGTAAACATCGTCTCCAGTTGGAAAGAAGACCGAAGGAAGACAACAGCTAAACTCTGTCTATAGCCTTTTTTTGTGTTCCCTTCAAGAAAATCTTATGCCGGTATTTCATTCTATTTTCGGTAGTCGTTTAATTCGTACAGTCTGAGTTATGTAAAAAGTGAACAGGATGTAAGATGCATTTTCCGTCTGTCTTCTTCCTCCCCTTGTCTATTGTCAGTGCGGGTGTAATCATTGACAACAGCCTCAAGACGAATATCTGAATTAAATGGATGTGTTCTCTTTTACTCTATAGGGGAGTCATCATTCATAGGGATTTGTAAAGAGTAAAGACCGACCAAATGCCTGTGATCCTCTTTGAAAAGACTTTTATTACCCCTGCGGCAGCCCCTACATATTTGACACAGTTGGTCCTACTGGCCCATTGACCAAAGGGTCTTTTGAGAAGTTCACACCACATTTATGATGCAAGAGGGGTTGAGATTCTGTCAAAAACAATTTTCCCACAATCTCAGTCACGTTGGAGACCCTAGTTCGATGCCCTCAAACTATGAAACAGTCATCGGAAGTGTAATAAATAACTGTCACTATGTATCTGATTAATTACACCCTTATCTTTTACTCACATTTGATTACACTCATGTTTTACGCCCCTCACCAATAGGGTAGATCACAATCATTTTGATTAAAATATATGAGTCACTGTTACAATTAAAATGCAACTACGATCATAACCAGGTAGCCTAGTACCGAGTTCACTCACTTATTCGCTGACTAATTACATGTGAAGTAAGCAGTGTGTGAGAATGATGTAATCAATTACACACTCAAACAGCTGACTGACTATGCAAATTCCCCTTTGATACGCTCGATCGTGATCATTTGATTAAAACCTTCATCGAAATATCTCGAGACCCCATCGGCAATATTTATAGACACCAATAAAACTAGATATTTATTGAGATCGTGATATAATTTTTAGGTTAAAGTATTTAAAAATGAATAAGGACAATTAGAAATAATGAAGTTGAATTGGATAGTTTTCGGTCCAGGATAGAGACTAGGAGACTGACAACGCTGATCTTGAAAACTAATACTTACTGTTTTTTTATGTGGTAACTTTATCCTTGACGTTCTGATCTTCTTTCCATCACTCACTCACTACGAGTTCCCACCGACACACACCACTAACATCAACACAGCACACAGCAGAGAGTTGTTTCACTGATAAAACACTACATGTTGATCGCAAAACACTTGTTGCGGGTTTAAATGCCGATATCACACAAGTCCGGCGCGTCGGGACAGTCGAGGACCAATCGCGCGAGTGTCTTTGCGACAACTGCGACCGTGCTGCTGGTTGCCGGGTGGCGGCCACGCGAACTACATGACCAGGTTCAAGGGATGACCGCTAGAGGATTCCGGCGCGTCGGGACAGTCGAGGACCAATCGCACGTGAGGCTCCGCGACAACTGCGACCGTGCTGCTGGTAGCCGGGTGGCGGCCACGCGAACTACATGGTCAGGTTCACAGGATGACCGCTAGCAGCGCCACTGACAAGCGAGATTTTAGAACTTATTTAAATATTTGGAACGTACTTGTATTTATAATGTTGTAAAAAAACAAAAACTTGTAAAAAAAACTGCCAAGCACCTTCCCACTTAAAACAATTGAGATCTAAAAGAAGGGTCAAGCAATAATATATTGTTTAAACATTTTCGCACTTAAAATTAGTGAAATCATTTCGCCCAGTTACTGCCGCCAAGCACAACACTAAAAACCTAATGTTGTGTCCAAATTTGAAGAATACAATCTAAGTGAACCATCATTGTAAATTTAACAAAATTATAAAAATTAAAAACGACTTCAAAATAAATTTAAAATTGAAATTAAAAAAATTAAAAATAAAGCTAGGCGCATTGTGTCAAGAAGAAGGCAACATAAGAAAGAAGATGACGATAAAGGAGCCGAAGAAAGACAGAAAGTAGGAAGAAGATAGAGGAAGTCTACAATATGGTCGGTGCAAATTCAATGCGCCAAGCTTTATTTTTAATTTTTTTAATTTCAATTTTAAATTTATTTTGAAGTCGTTTTTAATTTTTATAATTTTGTTAAATTTACAATGATGGTTCACTTAGATTGTATTCTTCAAATTTGGACACAACATTAGGTTTTTAGTGTTGTGCTTGGCGGCAGTAACTGGGCGAAATGATTTCACTAATTTTAAGTGCGAAAATGTTTAAACAATATATTATTGCTTGACCCTTCTTTTAGATCTCAATTGTTTTAAGTGGGAAGGTGCTTGGCAGTTTTTTTTACAAGTTTTTGTTTTTTTACAACATGTCATATGGGGTATAAGTTTATAGCAGCTTTCACTGATCATTAAGTGTTACCTCATCACAGTTAACGCCAACAACGTCACTTCTTGTCTAAAGTTTTCTGTTTTTCTTTCAATAGTTCCGAAGTTAGTATAACGAAAGGGTCAATTTCTTTTGGTTGAATTTGAGTTATATCAAATTATAATTTGTTAAAAGTTCACAGCTTTGAGTCATGTGAATAACGTAAATTGTAGGTGTATTGTTCCGGTGTAGACCGGAATTTGTGCGTTCATCTCGTAAAACGCGTATTTGTCGCCACTTGGTAAACTGAAAGGTACACGAAAGATGATTGAAAATACGTTTCCTCATTTTTAAATTCTCCCATGTTCACTTTTTTATGTCAAAGTTCCGAAGTATAAACTCAATTGTTAAAGCGTGCTGGCTTACAGATGTTTACAACACATTTTAAATAAAATCCGGATGGTTTTTGGAAGGCAATGTAACTTAAAAGGAACTTAGTTAAGATTAACTAGCTGAGCTACCTGGTGTTTATAGTGCTGGTGGGAAGGAGTATGACGGGTGATGAAATTTACGCTACCCGCCTTACTCGCCTATGTACACGGATAGCATGGGCCGGCCTATACCTGGCATCTCCACCTCTCTGCCTCTCCCTGACAGGTCAACTTAATGTTTACATTTGTTTGTTCATGGCAAATACGATCGAAGTCCATTTAGTATTGTTGTCTTCTTCTATAGGTACTTGTAAACAGTTATCTAGCTTGCATTTTAATTAGTCTACTGATCTTATTTAGTAATTATTATATTGTTTTGTGATGTTGCTGTGGAAGATAATATTTCCATATTTTCAAACCAGGAAACTACTTCGTGCTATTGCCTAGATACTTGAAGAATATTATTGTATTGCCGATGTAAACAAGCCAGACCACTTCCGTATATAACGTTCGCATCAAAACCAATGTTTATTTTATTAGTGTCAGATTAGGAGGAACATCAGTTTCAGTTTCATTTATTTCCATTAAACAATGTCACTTGATGAGACTTTGACTCACAGTTTGGAAATAAATCATGATAATTTAAAAGCGTTTTATTATTCTAACTTTTTAACGTAAGCATTGTTGGATGATGAAATGAAATTTAAATCTCTCATACCCACAGATTTCCATTAATTATCATGGACCATTTAGTGTAGTTTCTTGTTTATTGTAACCGAGCTTCTAAGATTGACAGATTACAACATCTGAAATAATGAAATAATTTTTACTAAGTTGTAAACACCTAATAAACCTAGTAATGGAGCCATTTTGTGTGGTTTCTTGTTTCGTATCTGAACCATCAAGATCGACAAATTTGCATAATTAAAATAATTAAATTTATTTTAGAAACTTAAAGTTGTGATCACGTAATGGATGCACGTAATGGAGCCTTTTTGTGTGGTTTCTTGTTTCGTGTTGTTCTTGTTTCTTGTTGAGCCACCAATATTGACAAATTAACTCTATTTTAAATAATATATAAGTGTGACAAATGAAAAGTTGTAAACACGTAATACACTGAATATTAGTAATGGAGCCTTTACTGAATTTTACTATTTACTAAATTACCTGAATTTTACATAATTAAATAATTCGGATAAATTAAAAGCTGTGACAACCTTATGCACCCAGTAATGGAGCCTTTTTTGTGTGGTTTCTAGTTTAGTAACTGAGCCACCAAGATTCTGTTGATTAGCATGACCACGAATTGTTTTATTGCACAACTTTACGTACAACGTGTACATTGACAATCATTATTAGAGTCCAATGAGTATAATATTAAAAAGAGTTGCTATGTAATCGTTGAATGTATTCGGATTAACATTTTGAATATACACAAGAAGGTTAAACATTTTTTAAGTAAAGAAAAAGATAAAAAAATAAAACATTTGTTACGGGGATCGAACCCGGCAACGCCGTGATCGAAGTCACTTGCCTCATGTGACCGAGCCAATTCGCCACACTGAAATTAAACCTGTGTAGTATATCAAAGAAGAAAGGTAGAGCGTAAAACGACGTGCGCAATTCCTGTTTCCCTGATATCTTCACTGTTCACGATGGCAACCGGCGTGCCGCGATGGCGATGTTTCTGTCTATTGATGATCTTCACAGCACCCATTGGTAGTCTCATTTATTAAAAATGTACCAGAGCACCAGAGCATTAGTCTCTTAGAGTATTAGGAGCAAAGAGCACCTAATATACCTAGTAATGGAGCCTTTTTGTGTGGTTTATTGTTTCGTAACTGAGCCATCAAGATTGACAAATTAGCATAATTAAAATAATTAAATTAATTTAGAACCTAATGCACGTAATGGATGCACGTAATGGAGCCTTTTTGTGTGGTTTCTTGTTTCGTGTTGTTCTTGTTTCTTGTTGAGCCACCAATATTGACAAATTAACTCTATTTTAAATAATTAAATAAGTGTGACAAATGAAAAGTTGTAAACACCTAATACTCTGAATATTAGTTATGGAGCCTTCACTGAATTTTACTATTTACTTAATTAACTGAATTTTACATAATTAAATAATTCTAGTAAATTAAAAGCTGTGACAACCTAATGCACCCAGTAATGGAGCCTTTCTTGTGTGGTTTCTAGTTTAGTAACTGAGCCACCAAGATTCTGTAGATTAGCATGACCACGAATTGTTTTATTGCACAACTTTACGTACAACGTGTACATTGACAATCATTATTAGAGTCCAATGAGAATAATATTAAAAAGAGTAGCTATTGTAATCGTTGAATGTATTCGGACTAACATTTTGAATATATACACAAGAAGGTTAAACATTTTTTAAGTAAATAAAAAGATAAAAAATAAAACGTTTGGTACGGGGATCGAACCCGTCAACGCCGTGTTCGAAGTCTCATGCCTCATGTGATCGAGCCAATTCGCCACACAGAAACCAAAGCAGTCTGTATAGTATCAAAGAAGAATAGCGGAACGTAAAACGACGTGCGAGTTTTTCTGTTTCCCTGATATCTTCAGTGTTCACGATGGCAACTGGCGTGCCGCGATTGCGATGTTTCGGTCTATTGATGATCTACACAGCATCCCTGGACCTCTCATTTGAATATATATCCTTATTTATATCATCACTTATACAAATTAAAAAATAATATATGAAAAAAAAGTTTTCCGGGATCGGGAATCGAACGCGTTATGCAGAAGTCGAAGCCAGCTACCTTCCTAACTGAGCTATCAGCCCGATGGAAATTAAAGCCGCTGTTTAGTGTATCAAAGAAGAAAGGCGGAACGTAAATATTGATAATTTTCCCACTTCCGGTTTAAATTTATTGATTTTTCTTGAAGTGGTGTGTCTAGCAATACATTGTCTTTATTGTTGCCAAATTTCAAAACTCTCGATGGACCCGTTTGACTTTTAAAATATTTAAAATTTAAAATTGTAATAACTTCACTTCCGGTCAAAATTTTTCAGATTTTCTTTCAAAGGGCACTGCTATAAATATGACTCTATGTCTCTGCCAAATTTCAACTCTCTAGACCAAACCGTGTAACCTGTGGAGATGGGCAAACAAACCGGCCGTGCCTAACTAACTAACTAACTAACTAACTAACTAACTAACATGAAAGTCAATCCTTGCATGTTTGAGGCCCAAAATTCACCCCGAAGGGATGATCGCAGCACTTTGGTATTTGGTTAGGTGTTGTCAGGTGGCTAAATATACCCGATAACCATGGTTTTCAACTTTAATTTCTAAATGCTTGCATGCGTACTGACACCCCGAAATCGGGCCCGAAGCGCTTGCTGTATACAGTCGTGGTAGTAAGCTCGCACGTTGTATAGAGCGGTGCTTGGCACGTCGAGCTAACGCCCGACTAGATTATTTATTTATCATTCTAGCTTGCTTTCTAATGGGTATTTATTAATTTAATTATTTGTATGATTATTTATTTCTTAAATTATTAATTTATTCTTGTCGAAATTTCTGCGGCAGTCGTAAATTGTGAGAGGTCTAGATAAAAAAAGCATGATGGAAGGAGAACATACACATACATAATTAATTAGTACTCATCGTTCCTTTTTTCCGGGAACAATTAATCAAATCGCATGAAACCCACAAAGAAAATCATGTGAAGACTGAAGAACGATCGCCACGATTTGTTTTCGGTAGACCATGACATATGGGTTCTGGTTATTTATGTTTTAAGATTGACAGAAAATGTAATTATAATTCAAACGGCACCTTGGATGTTGAGGATGAAATCTTCACGAGAATCTTGAAGATTGGAATCTGACGTTTATGTAAAACACAACAATCATGAAATGCAGATCCTTTGTTTTCTGTTGATTGCTACATGACGCAACGCATAATTAAATATCTTCGCAAACAACACCCCTTCTTGGAAGTTGAAATATTTTTTTTTAATTAAGTAGGTATGTAATTTAAAAAGAATTTGTATACCTATACTCTTCATGTTATTGTAAGTACTTATGTATGTATTAAATTATAGTTTTTATTTCACAATAACCATTAAAAAAATGTTTCAATATCAATAAAAACTGCGAGATGAGGAAAAATCCATAGAAAATACAATCTATATTGTGTTGTAATGTATTATCTTTGGTATTATGCATAAATTCCATTATATTTTCAAATCTAGTTTGTTTTGATATTATACATTATTCATTCATACGTGATGCTACTTAGGACAACGCATTGGATATCTTTCTTTTTGGGCACTCAAAAGAGTCAATGGTCCGCGCCTAGTTAGCAGGCACCCATTCTAACTTACACGTACTGCGGATTGCCGGGAACCAAGGCAGAGTGAATGGAAAACACAGCCTTGTATACCTAAGATGAATAGTGTATCCACTGAACATATTTAACAATGGGCCGAATGTAGATGATTTTGGGCGGCGAATTTGATTGTCTCTCGATCGCAGCGCTAGTCTGCGCTGCGGTCAAAGATTCAACTATGAAATTTTAATATAATTTCTCATTCAAAATGCCATTTTAGGAACATATTTTGAATTATTATTATATTATTATTTAAATAAAACAACTTTGGTTTAATAAATGCAATAACAAAGGGTAAATAAGATAATAAAAACTTAACACTATGTAGTTCCCCCATATGCCGCCAGGATCGCGTCGTTCTCGAGACAGTTCAAGGTCATATTTTATTCTCAAAAAATGTTACACGTTTTTGTGCTCAGTGGATACACTATTCATCTTAGGTATACAAGGCTGTGATTTCCATTCGCTCTGACCAAGGGGTAAAATTTCAGTTCAAGTTCAAGTATCTTTATTTTGTCAATTAGGTACATTAACAAAAATTGCGGCATTCATTGTTTTATATTAATTAACATAATATACAATGGTCTTCCATACAACCTAGTCGTGAATTGTAGTACAAGAAAACAATAGTACAAGAAACAATGAAAACAAGAATGGTTTAAAAACTTGAAAGAACAAGAATTGAGGATTTTCAGGATGATTGTCAACAATATGTATCACAACAGTAAGTAGTATTTAACAATGCATCCTGTTGCCACTGATATATAACACGTGGATTGCTTATCAATGCTATGCGAGTGAAGTCAACATTTTCTAAGTCACCGCCGTAATAACTTTGTGGTTTTGTAACAAATTATAACTAATGTAACTAAAACGTGTTCATTAAATAGTAAACTAATGACTGATGTAATGATTTAGTTGATTCAAAGTGATTTTAGAAATGATTTAGATCGTGTAAAAGGCTTTTACAAATTGATGAACTTGAAAAGGAACATTTTTCTAATGTATTTTCGACTTCACTGGGACTAATGCTAAAGGGATTCAATGCGCAATCCACGCAACGAAGTGGAAGTACATGGAGATCAGTGCCTGTTGCCCGGATAGTTAAATCGATTGATGGTAGTCAGATAGAGCACAGGAATACGAACAAAGGTATATTTATTCCCATGAAATGTGAAAGTATTGCAACAGTTTGCAGTTCGAGGGTTTTCAAGTCGGCAGCACGGCAAGGAAAAACACATTCCATCTATTCTTCTGAGCAGCTAGAGGTCGGCAGTGATCGGCAGTGACGCGGTAACAGGTGATGTAACCAGCAGTGTTGGGTAAGTTTCATCTTTTTCACGGCCAAAAATATTAACTTTTTAAAAGTTCACAGTTATTTTTTCAGATATAAAAACACCACCTTGTGTGAACAGAGATGTCAAAAATAAATAGGTATGTTGTGGAAATAAGTAAATGATATGATTATTGTTTTTCCGTTTGTCTGACTGCAACTCGTTTTACTTTTACTCGAGTTGCAAAGAGGGTCGACAGTATCGTCAGCGGTGGTATGACAGTTCGTAGAGAGCATTCTCTACCTTCATTTTATCCTTCTCGGAGATCACGTAACAATCATCAGTGCGTTGTGTCTTATATGTCCGTCCGTCCGACCGGGTAATTCAGTTGGTAGAGCACTCGCCCGGCAAGTGAGAGGTCCCGGGTTCGTGCCCCGGTTCGGTGGCTCGAGCCTCCTGACTCCTCGGAAGTTTTCCACAAAAACTTACATACTCATCGATAAACATATATTTTTATGTTGATTGACTGACTCATATTTCATTTCATTTCAATAGATGTTTATGTTTTCTGTACGTTGTGTACGCAATTCCCGTTCGAGAATTTGCACGTACCGGTGCACGCTCATCAGTGCGTTACGCTGAGCGTTTTCCTAGTTTTAAAATCATCCACTCAAAAAAAGAGAGGGTTATTTCGTTATTTAGTACTTATGCCAGTATTGTTGTATTGTTGCCAGTTAGTTTGCTACCAGTATTGTTTCCATCACAATTATTCCTAAAACATCCCTACATTTCGTTGACAACAGGCATTCTCCGCGTCGTAGAATTGCACTCGGCAGCAGCTGTTGACCTACCCGGGATACGCGAGATAACATATTACTCACGATAAGTATATAAATAAACTGATACAACCCCTCTTTTAGAGGGCTAGTTGTAGAATTGTGTTGGCTAAGTCAGGTAGAATGTAGATGAAGAAAATGTTGTTATGTAAACGAAAGCAAATAATAATATGTTAAATAATATTTTGAAAGTAATTACCAATTACAATATTTAATTTATTGACTACACAGCATATTCAATTCTAGAAGAACATAAATATATAAATGTAAAACTAACCCATAAACCATAACTTTAACCTAAGCCTAATACATTATTCTAAACATCTAATTATGACACTAAACCTTAAACCGTAAACTCAACCCATACCTATAATACAATATTCTAAACATCTGAAGCTAAAACTAAATTTAAACCGTAAACTTAACCCAAACATAATACAATATTTTAACATATAAATGTAATACTAAACCTTAAATCATAAACTTAACCTCAACCTTATACAATATTCTAAACAACTAAATGTAAAACTAAACCTTAAACCGTAAACTTAACCTGAACCTAATACAATATTTTAAACAACTAAACGTTAAACTAAACCTTAAACCGGAAACTTAACCTAAACCTAATAAAATATTCTAAACATCTAAATGTAACACTAATCCTTAAACCGTAAACTTAACCGAAACATAATACAATATTCTTAACAACTTAATGTAAAACTAAACCTTAAACGGTAAACTTAGCCCATAACTTATACAATATTCTAAACATCTAAACGTAAAACTTATCCTTAAACCGTTAACTTAACCCATACCTTATACAATATTTTAAAGAGCTAAAAGTAAAACTAAACCTTAAACCGGAAACTTAACCTTAACCGAATACAATATTTTAAACAACTAAACGTAAAACTAAACCTTAAACCGGAAACTTAACCTTAACCGAATACAATATTCTAAACATCTAAAGGTGAAACTAAACCTTAAACCGTAAACTTAACCTTAACATAATACAATATTCCAAACAACTCAATGTAAAACTAAACCTTAAACCGTAACCTTAACCTTAACCTTATACACAATTTAAAACATCTAAACGTAAAACTAAACCCTAAATCATAAACTTATCCTGAACATAATACAATATTCTAAACAACTAAATATAAAACTAAACCTTAAACCGTAAACTTAACTTGAACCTAATACAATATTCTAAACATCTAATGTAAAATAAAACCTTAAACCGTAAACTTAATCTGAACCTAATACAATATTCTAAACATCTAAATGTAAAACTTAACCTTAAACCGTAAACCTTACACATACCTTACATTATTTTAACATCTAAATATAAAACTAAACCTTAACCCTTAAACTTAACCTCAACCTAATACAATATTCTAAACATCTAAACGTAATACTTAACCTTATACCGTAAACTTAACCCATACCTTATACAATATTTTAAACAACTAAACGTAAAACTAAACCTTAAACCGGAAACTTAACCTTAACCTAATATAATATTTTAAACATCTAATTGTAAAACTAAACCTTAAACCGTAAACTTAATCTAAACATAATACAATATTCTAAACAACTAAATGTAAAACTAAACCTTAAACCGTATACTTAACCCATACCTTATACAATATTTTAAACATCTAATCGTAAAACTAAACCTAAAACCGTAAACTTAATCTGAACATAATACAATATTCTAAACATCTAAATGTATACTAAACCTTAAACCGCAAACTTATTCTTAACTTTATACAATATTCTAAACATCTAATTGTTAAACTATACCTTAAACCGTAAACTTAACCTAACCTAATACAATAGTCTAAACATATATACGCAAAACTAAACCTTAAACCGTAAACATTACCTAAACCTATTACAATATTCGAAACATCTAAACGTAAAACTAAACTTTAAACCGTAACCTTAACTGAAACCTTTTACGTTATTCTATACATCTAAATGTATTTCTAAACCTTAATCCGTAACCTTTTCCTTAACCTAATACACATCTAAATGTAAAAATAAACTTAAACTGTAACCTTAACCTAAACCTATTACAATATTCTAAACTTCTATATGTAAAACTAAACTATTAACCGTAACTTTAACCTAAAACTAATACAATATTCTAAGTAACTTAAAGTGTCATCTAAACCTTAAACCGTAACCTTAAGGCTGTTGGAGCAGTTGAGATTTTAAAACCCAAATTTGGACTTTCACAATTATTTGTAGTTGAACCTGAAGACTCACGGCAATGTCACCTATTCAAGTCACACCGGGCATTATCGGGCTATTTTATGATATTTAATTGAGTTCTATCAATTTGCTCTAATAAGACGTGAGTTGTGAATGGCGAGCACACTTTTATGAAAAATTTCATTTTCTTTCATTAATCACAATTCACACAGAAGACGGATGAATATAAAAACTCGGTATTTTTTGTGCACATGCGAAATTATTATAATTTGTGACTTGACTATGTTACAATTTAATGTCATTATTATTTAATTAGGAAAAAAATAAATACTGAAATTAAAATAATTGTAGTTTGTGTCGATATCAGCCTGCTCACTTGGGATGCCAGTCGAAACTCACAGAATGTTTGGGTCGCTTTGTTCGTCTCGGTTGACCGTATAATAAACTTTATTATACCCCCTCATAAAATGGGAGGAAGGTTTCAACCATTAATTTACCTGCATAGTTATTGAAATCTCGCACTCCACTAAGGCACATTACGATCAAACCTATTTTTTAATTGTGATCATTTTGATGATCGTTGTTGATAGCTGATAATCATTATCATTATAAAATTATAATTTTGGCAAAAGCAGTGAAATGGCTATTAGAAAGACACTATTGTTATAACTTTCAATGAGATTGTGGAGTGTTCAGGTAAGCAAGAATTGATGTGGCTATATTACAATATGCTATTTATTTCAAACCAATGCGCTTGTGCTTCGTTATTGAAAACTAATTTTCAAATAATACTAAACTTTCGATTTATAAAAGTAACCTGAAATATTGACGGATTATTACTTAGCTGCATTATATATCGATATTCTCGTCTGATATGTACTTATAGGTACTTGTGATTGGTGAGGACTAAGATGATTGGAGTGCACTGCAGTGTTAGAGAATATGAGGAACTGAATCTACAACATTCGTCACATTGGTCACAACATTGGTACAGCATTGGTCGTGGATGCTTTAGCATGAATTTGTCGTGGACTTAGCTAAGGGAACCATCCCATCATTTGCTCTATAAACTGAGGAAAACCACGACTAAAACCTCAGTAGAATGGATACAAGGTTGTGAACTCAAAACAGATGTACAATATTTAACATCTAACTGATTTTTTTAAATTTGATATTATCTCACCGCAGAAATCATATAATATTTTCTTCCTGTTTTTCTACTAGAATACGTCGACGCAACAAATACCCAATAAACCAACTAGTGACATTAAAAAATCCGAAATAGTGCTCATAGAGCACTCCAGGTTTACTAACAATAAATATTCGAAACTTTTAAATAATATCATAATCATGCGACCATCATTACAATCACTTGTCAATAATACACAAATCGATTAGACTTGAAACAATGTCAAATTCGGCGGCGAAGTTCAATAATGCTTTTGGTTTATTATTATAGGAATGTAACACTCATTTTTGTGATTGACGGCGATAATTAGTACTATATTATCATCACATCACACACTATAGTTATATCAGTATCACACTGATATTACGTATACTGTATTATCATACAGTATTATCATAATAATCATAATAATTTCAATTACTTGTCTATAAAACAAGTTTAGCTTGCAACGTTTCGTCATTTTTGCTCCAAATTTTACAAATAAAAAACCTTTGAACTACTTTCGATTAGGACTTTTGTCTGTGTGATCAAGAATATAGAAATTATATTTGATCAGTAAGAACAAAAAATTAATAAAAGGGATTATTGATCCTTTGTTGTCACGAGCTGCGTCAGTCGGCCATAAACACCCTTCATGAATGGAAGACGGCTCTCGACCGTGTGTTGTAAAATGCAAATAAAAGGGATCGCAGGGTATGAAAAAGGTTGCTTTGCTGATGATCAGCTCGAAGCAAAAGTCCGGAAATCTACCTACATACGCGCTCGGCGGCCCTTAAGTTAATTTTGTCAGTTCCATTTTGCGGTTTTTCCAAATATTTGACAAAATTTCCCTACCTCAACTAGTTCGTTCACTGCCAATACAATAATTCAGTTAGGGATGGAGAAAATATCGATATATCGATATATATCGATATCAAAAAAATATCGAAATATCGATACCTGAATATATTGAAATATCGATATATCGAAATATTGAAATATTGAAATATCGTAATATCGAAATATTGAAATATCGATATATTGAAATATTGAAATATTGAAATATCGATATATTGAAATATTGAAATATTGAAATATCGAAATATCGAAATATTGAAATATCGAAATATCGAAATATTGAAATATCGATATATCGCAGCGTTACCGTATGATACAACTATATTCTTCATTGAAGTTTATACCTACAATGGCAAAATAATTCATGTTTGCAGTGCAGCGTTTATCAGATTTTAGGACAATTTCTTAGATTATTCACATTTCTTTCTTATCTGGCCGGTGACCCTATATTTTGGAACGGCTGTGTTATTTCTATTTAAATTTTCCTTTGAATTTCCTATCAGTTTTAGGAGCAATTTAAGGCATTTATGCGATATATCAATATTTCCATACCTACATCGAAATATAATATTGTCATATATCAATATTTCGATATTTCGATATTTCAATATTTCAATATATCGATATTTCAATATTTCAATATATCGATATTTCAATATATCGATACTTCAATATATCGATATTTCGATATTTCAATATTTCAATATATCGATATATCGCGATTTCGATATATCGATATATATCGATATATAAATGATATCGATAGTCGATATCAAAATCCAGGTTCGCTCCATCCCTAAATTCAGTTCTTGATAATTTTTATCAGCCCCGTACTTTTAACTATAAATATACCGAATTCTCTAGCTGCAGTTTTTTCACAGACTGATTTTTTGATGTGGATTCATATTAATATAGAGCAAGGGCTATGCAATTCTGTAATTTTAAACTGATATTTGTTTTTAAAATGTTTAGTTGAACCATGAAACGTACGTACGTGTCAGCAAGAAACGTGTGATTCGGGTGTGATGGAGAAGAAGAGATCCCAGGCTCTTCGCTCGGGTCAAGCTAGGACGAAATTAATGGTTGGTATAGGTACTTAATCTATCATACGCTCTATCAATATCGGCATATTAACATTAGGGGTGCGCAAGAGAAATCACGTTCTTTGGAGGGCGATACCTCCTAGAATACTTCACTACTTCATACTGGGGTAGAGAATGGTTCCGTTGCACGGCTGCCATGTTTCGTCCGGGGAAATCACTATGAGCCACCGCGAGAAATTTTTTCCCAACCATTTTATTGTAAGTGACTGTATTGATACAATGGTTCTAAATTCAAAATTAAGTCTCTTGGAGAGCACCTATTTAGTTATTTAATTATGATAGAACATGGCACACTTGCGACTTAAGCCGGGTCCACATAGACCGTTTTTGCGTTTTCAGTTTTTTTCTTACCGACCAATGACAAGTCCAGAAACCGCTCAAGGGAGACCTGTGATTGGTTAATAGAATAAAACGGAAAACGCAAAACGCAAAAACGGTCTATGTGGACCCGGCTTAAGCCTCTCTTGCGTACCGTCCTACGCTTATCGTCCTAGATTATGCGATCTCAATTATTACAAGTAGATAATGCTGGCGATATACTTATACAATACTGGCATGAGTATATTAATATAATTTTTAATTACGATGTGTATTATAGGCTTTAAAAATAATTAAATTTCGTTAATTATGACAATGTATTCAAATGTCAGCAATCTGCGGCTTATTTTAATCATTTAAAAGAAATACAATCTCAGTTAAAGCGAAAGTGTCTTTTAAACATTCAATGTGCGTAACAAGAACCCATGACAAAGAACTTTAAGGCTGTTTGGGCGCCGAGATTTTAAACTCAAAAAAGGTTGTGAATTGGACCCAATTATTTTGTAGTTGAACCTGAAGACTCAACGCGGCAATACAAAAGGGTTGGTATATTCACCGGGCATTATTGACTATTTTATTATATTGAATTGAGTTTTACCAATTTGTCCTAATTAGTGTGTAGGTGTTTTGATTGAGGAAACTTATTTTATGAAAACTTCATTCGGGACACCTACAGGAGAAAACGGCTGACTATAAAAATTCTGTATTTTTGTGCACATCCGGAATCTAGTGGAGCGGTCGCTCCACCCAGCCAAGTCGTACCGTACACTCACACTCACTCAACATACCGTAAATGCATAACAAACTGAGGAGCAGACCAACAACTTTTACTGTAAGCAACAACATGGCATTTTCGGCCTACTGGATCTTAAAATTGGAAAATCTCACATTGTTGTTGATATATCTTAATTTCGAGCTATGGCCCACCCCACTACATATACCAAATTAGGGAACAATATGTTATGCCGTTTGCGAGCTAGAGGGCCGTGAAAAACGTGAAATTACACCCCTTTTAAAACCTATCTTGATCTGATGATGATGATGATATCAGGAAACACCGCAATCACCGCCACAGCCTAAACGGCTGAGCCGATCGATCTGAAATTTTCACCTCATGTGCTTTTTTGGCGTCTGAGGTGCCTTTTTATAAAACCAACAGGATGCTGCCATTTTGAAACCGGAAGTGACGTCATATCTCGAAAACGGCTGGACCGTTAGGAATTAAACCAGCGCCAAATGATTCAGACGGTCATCTTTATGGAATATCAATAGTTAAAGTAGAGATGTACTATTACCGAAACCGGAAATGACGTCATGAAAATGAAGAACTAGATTTTAATGACCTCTTACTACAATAACTACATATTCAGAAGGCTTATAATGATACATAACATTTATAGAAATAAATTCTAGGTGGCAGTAATTTCAGTCGCCATTTTGAAAACCGGAAGTGATACCATATCTCGAAAACGGCTGGACTAATTGGAACGAAGCTATCGCAATTCTTCATGGAATATCACTTTAAGCTTAGGTATATTGAGCACCAAACACAATTTTGCGTGTTAACCAATTCGGAAATGGCGAGTTTTTTTAAAGTAATTATTCATTGTTGCTCCGATGTGTGTTACAAGTTGTGTAAATAAACTAAAAAAATAAGTGATATCCCCATACAAAAAACACTCCGTGTAAAAATACGAGCCAAGTCTCTTCAACTATAAAAAAAAATAGGTGAAATCTAAACATTCAGCACTGAAAAGTAGTGATATCAAAAAATGAGCCAAGTCAAAACTTAATTTTAAAAAACAAAATATACTTGGCGCATCGTTTTTAAGGGCATTATAGGTATATTATATATATTTAGGTACATTTGATTTTTGGCATAATGCTTCTATACTATTTATATACACGATGCGCCAAGTATATTTTGGTTTTTAAAATTAAGTTTTGACTTGGCTCATTTTTTGATATCACTACTTTTCAGTGCTGAATGTTTAGATTTCACCTATTTTTTTTTATAGTTGAAGAGACTTGGCTCGTATTTTTACACGGAGTGTTTTTTGTATGGGTAATTATTACTGATGTGTTATTGGAAGTAACCTTTTCACATGAAGCCATAGATGGTTATATGCTAAGTACTTGGGGGGTGATTCCTGTACGCATTTTCACACTCTTATCGTAAATTTTAAGACAGTAGCAACAGAGACTAAAAACGTACAGGAATGACACCCCTGGTGATGTAAATATGCATCATTATGCATTTAGTATATTATTCAAAAGGGTATGTAAATAGAGGGCGATCTCCCGCCAAGGTTTCAAACACGGGAGACACTAGGTTTGTTTGTCGGACTGTTCCGAGCCTGTTAGGAACACCTTTGGCACTAAAAAGCGTTCGTTGAGTTAGTGCAAGCTGCTTCCAGCTGTTCTGAATATGTTCCGACTCAGCAAAATTTGCACCGGCAATTTTGTTGGAGCAGCTTGCTCTCAAAATCAAAATTGCCATTATAGATGAATGGGGATTGAGGGAATCAAAAAGAACAAATGTCAAGAGATCTTAATTAAAACATATTTTACTTTGAAATGGTGTAGAGGATCCAAGCCCTTTATAGATGATTGTGTGATGACGTTGAAAGTTATTAAAATTCATTTTATATTTACATTTAATGGATTATTTGTTTACATAAATATTTAATATATTTACTTATTCGAAAGCTGCTCGAAAGTGTTCGCCGAGTTTTGATTTGAATTCTTGCACCAAACTGTGTAAGAATTTGTTCAAGATTTGTTTGGTGACCGACCTACCTCCACTCACGTCCGGTGTGATCTGACTTGCTCTAAGTCAGATCTGTCAACTGTCAACTGTCAACTTTTGCGAGAGTTGAGAGTGGAGAGTAGCTCTCTCATTGGCTGAGTGATAACCATCACTTGATCTTATTTGAAGGTCACGCGTTACACAGAGCATTGGGAGCATTACACACATTACACAGAGCATTACACACTGTGCATTTTAAAACGCGTTACACACTAGAGCGATTTAAATGTGGGTTACTTTTAGTTTTAGGATTCAGGCAGCACTGTGAATTGCCAGGATACAAGGAGAAATATTATTTCCAGTCGTGGATGGTCTAATAAATGAAAACAGAATTAATTAGTAATACTCTTTAATTAAAATTTCTCAATCAAGATCGAAAAACAATAAGAGCTTATAGCGTAAATTAAAAATATGCTCAAAGCACACGAACTACATTCACTCCTAGCCTTGGAGCGAATATTTCGGACCTCCCTCTGCTAAGATGTGCGGCAAATAAATGCTAAAAAACTCAATACAAATACACACTACAAAAACGCTACGCATTGACTCTTTAAAATGAATGCATTTCATCCACCATCTTAAAGACGATGTACTGAAAACAATGAATGCTTGTAGCTAAAACGAATGCTGGTTAAATGATGGGGGAGAAGTCGCCCTCCATGTCATCGTCGTCGAAGTTGAGGTTGGACGGTGTACTCGGCGCTGGTGCTTTAGGTGCAGGGCGTTTACCACCTGGCGGCGGTCCCTTGGGGCCTGGTGGCGACCCTTTAGGTCCCGGTGCCTTCCCACTGGGAGCCGACGCTGTGGTGCCGGGTGCCGGTGCCTTCCCTCCAGGTCCCTTGCCCCCGGGTCCCTGTTTGTGAGCTCCTGGGCCAGGTACTTGAGTACTGGTCGCCGGTACTTTCGCTCCGGGACCAGGTACACGTTCGCCGGTTGCCGGTAACGGCGCTGCTTGATGGCCAGGTGGTGCTCCTTGAAGACTACTTGCTGGTACTTTCGCCCCAGGAGCCGGTACTCGATCACCGGTTGCCGGTGCTTGAGAGCTAGGTGACGGCCCTTGAGGACCTGATGCCGATACTTGAGCCCCGGGTGCCGGTACTCGATCACTTGGTCCCGGTGCCTTGGGGCCAGGAGGCGGTACTTGAGGGCCGGTTGATGCTACTTTAGAACCTGGAGCCGGTACTCGATCACCAGTTCCTGGTAACTGAGCCTCGGATCCGGGTTTTTGGGGACCGGGTGCCGCTCCCGTACCACCGGCCGCTTGGACCTCAGTGCCCGCAAGCAACTGCGCATTGCGCTTCCTCTTCCTTCGCTTTCTCGCCGCTCCAGAACTTCCTGGAGCCTTTACCGCTCCAGGAGGAGTGACTCCGGCCGCATCCACTTTCTTGTCTCCAGCAGCAGCACCTGGAGCTGCAGGTTTCGTTGCTGGAGTTTTCACGGCTTTCTCGGTCTTGGGAGTCTCCTTCTTTTGTTTATCTGCCGCGGGAGGCGGCGCAGGTTTCGGTTCCTTGCTCTGTTTGCCTTTCTTCGTGTCGGCGGCTGGAGCTTGACCAGCTTGAGCGGACGGCTCAGTTGCTGGACTCTTCTGTTCCTTCCCCTTCTTCTGACTCTTCGCGTTGTCTACAACGGGCTCTGCCTTTGTCTTCGGAGTGGCGGGAGTTTCTGGAGTCTTGGGCACATCTTGTTTTTGGTCTGCGGAGTCTGACTTCGACTTGTCTTTCTGCTGTGATTTAGATTTGTCTTGAGCTACTTCCGCAGGCTTCGTGTCCTTAGGCTTCGCTTCAGCGGGAGATTTCTTTGCGTCTTTAGCAGAATCTTTCTGAACCTTTTCCTGTTTCTGCTCTTTAGGTTTATCAGCTGCAGGCACGTCCTTCTGTTGAGATTCTTCTTTCGCACCAGCAGGAGCGTCAACCGGTTTGGACTTCTCTTCATTTTTGCCCTTCGATTTATCAGCCTTGGGAGTTTCAGGAGTCTTTGGTGTCGCAGGAGCTGGCTTCTCATCAGGTGTTTGTTTCTTTCCCTTCTTCTGAGATTTAGATGCGTCAGTCTGGTCCACGGCGCCATCTTGGCTTGGTTTCGGTACGTCCTTTTGTTCAGTTGTTTGCTTTTGCTCTGCTGGAACTTCTGTGGGTTTCGCTTTCTCTGGAACAACTGGCTTCTTTGTCTCTTCTGGAACTGGTTTCTTTGTCTTTTCTGGAAGAGGCGTCTTCGGCTTCTCAGGAACTGCAGGTTTCTTCGATTTCTCTGTAACTGGTGTCTTAACGTCTTCTGTAGTAGCTGGCTTCTTTGGCTCTTCGGAAACTGGCTTCTTGACATCCTCGGGAACAACTGGTTTCTTAACTTCCTCAGGAACTGGTGTCTTCAACTCTTCGGGAGCAGGTTTAGCGTTCGGTTTCTTCGCTTCTTCGGTATTCGGTTTCTTTCCTTTCTCTTGAGCACCTTGCTTCTTACCCTTGTCAGGAACTATTGGTTTCTTCCCTTCTTCAATCACATCCGGCTTCTTAACTTCTTCAACACTTGGTTTCTTCACTTCTTCAACAACGACTGGTTTCTTAACTTCTTCAACAACTGGCTTCTTAACTTCTTCAACAACTGGTTTCTTAACATCATCAACAACTGGTTTCTTTACTGCTTCAATAACCTCTGGCTTCTTCACTTCTACAACAACGTCAGGTTTCTTCACTTCCACTGGTGCAACAGTAATTTTCGTTTCCTGAGGAATCACATCAGGAGCACCTTTGGCCTTCGTGTCTCCAGAGTCCTGCCTGTTCTTCCCCTTCTTACCTTGGGATTTATCTGCACCCTGACCTTTCTGTTGCTTCGGGTGTGCGTCACTAGATTCAGATGTTTTTGGAGTTCTCGGATTGGATTTCTGTTCAGCTTTCTTCTCATGAATTTTTACGTCAGTGGGAGTTGGAGTTGCCACCTTAGGGGCTTCAGCAGGAATTACATTGGCAGGAGGGGAAGGTGGTTGAACTTCCTTAAGTGGTTCTGGTGTCTTTACATTGGCAGGAGGAGTTTGAGGTTTAGCTTCCTTAGGTGATTTGTCTGCACCTTGACCCTTCTGGTTCTTAGGGTGTGCGTCATTAGATTCAGATGTTTTTGGAGTTCTCGGGTTGGATTTCTGTTCGGCTTTCTTTTCGTGAGTTTTTACGTCAGTAGGAGTTGTAGGAGTTGCTACCTTAGGGGCTTCAGCAGGAGGAGAAGGTGGTTGTACTTCCTTAAGTGGTTCTGGTGTCTTCACATTGGCAGGAGGAGTTTGAGGTTTAGCTTCCTTAGGTGATTTGTCTGCACCTTGACCCTTCTGGTTCTTAGGGTGTGCGTCATTAGATTCAGATGTTTTTGGAGTTCTCGGATTGGATTTCTGTTCGGCTTTCTTTTCGTGAGTTTTTACGTCAGTAGGAGTTGTTGGAGTTGCCACCTTAGGGGCTTCAGCAGGAGGAGAAGGTGGTTGTACTTCCTTAAGTGGTTCTGGTGTCTTCACATTGGCAGGAGGAGTTTGAGGTTTAGCTTCCTTAGGTGATTTGTCTGCACCTTGACCCTTCTGGTTCTTCGGATGTGTTTCATTAGATTCAGATGTTTTTGGAGTTCTCGGATTGGATTTCTGTTCGGCTTTCTTTTCGTGAGTTTTTACGTCAGTAGGAGTTGTTGGAGTTGCCACCTTAGGGGCTTCAGCAGGAGGAGAAGGTGGTTGTACTTCCTTAAGTGGTTCAGGGGTCTTTACATTGGCAGGAGGAGTTTGAGGTTTAGCTTCCTTAGGTGATTTGTCTGCACCTTGACCTTTCTGATTCTTCGGGTGTGCATCACTAGATTCAGATGTTTTTGGAGTTCTCGGCTTGGATTTCTGTTCAACTTTCTTTTCATGAGTTTTTACGTCAGTGGGAATTGGAGTTGCTACCTTAGGGGGTTCAGCAGGAATAACATTGGCAGGAGGAGAAGGTGGTTGAACTGCCTTAAGGGGTTCTGGTGTCCTTACATTGGCAGGAGGAGATGGAGGCTTTACCTCCTTAGGTGATTCTGGTAGTTTCACGTTGGCAGGAGGAGATGGTGGTTGAACCTCTTTAGGAGATTCTGGAGTTTGAACACTTGCCGGTGGAGCCTGAGGTTGAGCATCGGTCGGAGTTTGAGATTTCGGATTTTCCGGTGGACCGTGACCTTTCTTGCCGTGATTTTGCTTGCCTTGCTTGCCTGGTTTAGGGCTGTCCTGATTTCTGGGATTGGAGGCTTCTTTGTGTTTATTACCGTCTGAAACTTGCTGAGATTTTGGTGGAGGAACTGGAGAACCTGGAGGTTTTACAGCTTCAGAAATTTGCTGAGCTGGTGGTGACGGAAACCCTGGAGGCTTCATGACTTCTGAAAATGGTTGGGTCATTGCTGGAAGAACTGGAGATCCCGGTGATTTTACAGCTTCCGCAAACTGTTGCGCTTTTGTTGCAGGTACAGGAGAACCAGGTGGTTTGGCCACTTCTGCAACCTGTGGACCTGACTTTTTTGAAGATACTGGAGACCCCGGAGATTTTACAGCGTCAGAGAATTGTTGCGTAAATGTTGGTGGTGCTGGTGATCCAGAAGACTTGAGAGCGTCCGAAAATTGTTGTGCAAAGGTTGGTGGTACTGGCGACCCCGGAGATTTGACAGCGTCAGAAAATTGTTGTGTCAGAGTTGGTGGTACTGGCGACGCAGGAGATTTCACAGCGTCAGAGAATTGTAGTTTCGCTGTAGGTACTGGAGAGCCAGGTGGTTTGACAGCTTCGGGTAGATGCTGAGACTTAGCTGGCGGCTTCGGGGAACCAGGAGGCTTCGGCGAACCTGGCGGCTTCTTCTCAGGAACTAACTGAGCCTGAATCACAGCTGGAGCTACCTTCACATCTCCTACCAACTCCTGCAGCTTCAACCCAACCGTAGCTTCTTGGGCCTTGACGTCCCCAAGAAATTCCTGAACCCTGACCTCTCCAGGCACTCCAGGATTGATCCAGGTGTTCCCGTCCAGCGAGAAGCACATCCTCAAGGCCAGCTCGCAGACGTGCATGTCCTTGAAGGGCGCGCCGCCAAGCGAATGGATCCGATCCAAGTAGGTGCAGTACTTCTCGGTGGCCAACTTGAGGTTTCCGGCGGCCATGGCGTCTTGACCCTCGGCGTAGTGGATCTCGTTGTGGCAGAACTCCAGTTGGCTGTCGTCGAGGGTGATGTGTTTCTTGCAGGAGGGGCACTTGATCTGGGGAGTGCCGGGCTTCTTGTCAGCGGGATTCTGCGGTGCTCGCGGGAAGGCGTGGTGACATCCGGCGGTCGGGCATCTGGATCCAAACAACGGAGTGTTAGGACTAAGCTGCTAGAAACGTTTTGGCAATTTACGTAAGTTTGAGTTTAGAGTTTGAGTTTGAGTTTGAGACATTAGACACATTACAGTATTCATAAGAGATTAAACAAGATTTAATTTCAAAAAAGTACATACTAAGAAAAAAAAGCACAATAAAACGCGTTGAAAAGCTAGCCTGTTTTACATGTGAAATATATGTATTTGAAGGTTGCTTTGCTTCTCAACCCACAGACCTTGAAAAGGCTGACAACCTAATCAAATGCATCAAGTAGAAATTTAAAAATAAGAGTTTCACACATTTACAAATTGTAGTTTACTAAAAACGTCGTTATATCTACTGACGTGTAACAGAGGCATTGTGGATGGATATAGAATCAGATAATCTGAATTGAATTTGAAACTTTGGGCGTGTGACTTTCTAAAACTTTGTGAACACTTTGTAGATTGAGAATAACGCCCACATTATTCTCGATGGATTTTTTTCATGCTTGATTTCGTGAAATTTTCATGCTCAACTTCTCGGACTCACTTGAATCTGAAGCTGGTATTGGAGAGCGCCTCCATGAGCGGCCAGTCCTCGATGCAGGCTCGGCATCCGCACTTGAACCAGTAGCGCGACGTCAGCGACCTCTGTCGGGAGGCGAGCGCCCTCTTGGTGAAGATCGGACCGTAGTTCTCGGCGATCACCTCGCCCACGCTCAGCGGGCGCAGCGCGCGCAGCACGATGCTGCGTCCCACGAAGTATCTGCGCACAGAGAAGACGATTCAGGAGGATTCAGTAAACCTCTTGACTGCGACTACGGAGGTCCCGATTTCGATTCACGATGTGCATTCGTGGTTTCTCTCAGACTAAGGGTAAATACTGGGAAGGTTCCTACTAGTAGGCAACGACCTCCTTCTTCCTTATGTCCATTGTTATCTAATCTTCATCATTCTCCCTTATCACCCCCCCCCCCCCCCCCTCCCATTACCATAGTTGTAGAACTTTGTGAATCTATTTTTTTTTTAATCGCGACTTTCGATTTCCTTGTTAAACTACCTCTAAATCAATAAAAATGGTGTACATTTGAATAGGTACTTAAACAATGTCGGCCTTGAAAGTAGAAAATAAGGCAGTAGAAACGCAGCAATTTGATTTATCGTGAAGTTATCTGAGAGTCAGAATCAAGTTTATATGAGAGTGAATCTTGTAAAGCTTTATCATCCAGCTACATACAATAGGAGTATTTTAACAATCAAAGTTCAACAGGTGGTTGTTTCATAGAAAGCTTAGCAAGGTAATAATTCCTTTTCTACACACATAAATCTGTGAGACCCCACCAATGGACTGCCACCTTGACGTGGTGGTGGGGCTTAAGGGGCCGGCTCACATACGAGTTGGCCCCAACCAAGTGCAGTCCAGGGTCGACCTAGTCCCATGCCCTCCCCAAATTCGCGGGTCCCTCGGGCCGGCCTCCCCCCTCGAGATGGTGATCTCCCTGAAATCGAGTCCCACCGGCCCGAAGCTCTCCACCCCCCGGTCTGTCCCCATTCTGACCTGGCTTTCCCACCAGTTTCAGACTCCCCCAGATCGGGCCCGTTAGGTCGACCCCTACCGATGTCCTCCACTTAGTTCAACAAAGTTAAAAGTTAAAATTAATGTGCGCAATATAACCTCGTCGTTGACGCGCCGTTAAACTCTAATAATCTAATCTAATCTAATCTAATCTGTGAGATTACGCCTCATTCCCATTCTTAGTAATACCACGATGTCACCATTACAAATATTATGGACTCAATATGAATCGTTAATATATAATCAATATAATATCGTTTATGAACTCAATAGAATCATTTACAAATGAACTTCTGTCCTTCTTCTACCTCTGAGGTACAGAATTATCTTAAAGTTTATTTTAACATACTTTTGACTGAAAATCTTTCTGAAAGCGCATAAAATTTATGAAAATACTAATTGTATGCCAAAGTGCAAAAAAATCATAAATAATCAAGAGTAAAAATGCATTATACAATGCATTAATTAAAACAGGGACAGCGTAGATAACATTGATGAGGTAGGAGTAAAACATGGTAAGCTCCAAAACCAGTATTCTGATTAGGATTTTTCTTGTTCCAAAAACGCTTTTTGGGCGTAGAACATGATTCCTACACCCCCGTCCCCCTCCTCACCTAGCGACGGCGGGGTAACAGTCGTGGTTGAACAGCGCGACGGTGGGATAGACGCCGACGCCGACGCTCAGCGACGACGAGCCTCGGATCTGATTGGGCGCCTCCAGACGCGTCTCGACGATCTCGTGCGCGTTGAACTGCAACAGTTGCAGATGACGCAACAGCAACGCAGCGATGAACGTCTCCTCGTTGTTCAGTTGATCTGAGGATGAGCACGTGACTTTAGACAAGTTGTTCAACGAATCTTCATCACTCTCTCAAAAGATATGTTTAACAAAATAAAAGCACGTTTTCATGGATGTTTTACCAATAAATACACTTTTTACGAGATTATTTGGCAGTGCAAATATATTTTAATTCGGAGTTTAATTTTACAATACATCCACATCCTACATTTATGTACTTCAGAGGTAGAAGGCTCGATGTCCCTATTCTCGATTTTGCATGCACACTTTTGGAATCATGTAATCAAGCTGAGTCAAATGCAATTTATAATGTCAACAAATACAGCTATGTTATTGAAGCTTTGAATATTAAATTCTTACTAGATTGAAGTATCTTGAAGTCGAGGATGAAGTCCGAATGACTGGTTTTTGATCTCAACTCATCAGAATCAGAAGAATCATTGAAATTGACATCGGGTTTTCTACCACTGAGGTACAGATTTTAAGTCTGAAGATAGTTAATCTACTAATTAAGAATTATTACATTAGATATTTGGACAAACCCAAAGTAATACAATAATACATTGAGATTATTCGTTAATAATAATCGATTTACATACTAAGATGTATTAATTAATTTGTATTGTATTGCACGGTATTACCCAAACATCAATTTTCTTTGCACGGTATTACCCAAACATCAATTTTCTTTTGACATCTAGCAAACACATGAATTGTTTAGTCTACTTCAATCTACAGAAGATTGTTATACAAATAACAGAGAATTACAGAATGTGTTATATTTGACAAGATTGTTGACTTGTTGTTCCTGGTACTTGCTCAAACTACTCGTCCAGAAGGTCGTGGAAACATCGCTGACATGACCTTGGACTTGACCCTCTAATCGGCGACATCGTGTACCTAGACTGCATTGTGTAGTGTAGGACGGTGGGGGAAGCTGAATAATGTCGACTGGAATAATGTCGACTCACTCGTGTGACAGGGTCTTTTCATGAAGTGGAATAATGTCGACTAAAAGTCGACGTTATTCCAATAAAAGTACTTTATAATATTATCAACTGGAATTAAGTCGACTTTGAGTCGACCTTATTCCAGTGGAAAAGCGTCGACTAAAAGTCGACATACTTCCAGATTTGGCACTTAAAATAAATTTTGATGAAGTGGAAGAAAGTCGACTCAAAAGTCGCTCTTCCAGTATCGTGAAAACACAGTCCTCGATTGGAAGAACGTCGACTCTCAGTCGACATTATTCCACTGGAATAATCTCGACTACAAGTCGACGTTCTTCCATTGGAATAATGTCGACTCCACTGACGTCACTTACGTATTCCACTGACGTCACACCTTGATTTGGCGCCATTTTTAAACGTGTTTACGGTTCCCACAATTTAGTCTGAGCTTATTCTAACGCTGGACTTGTTTCAATGCAAAGCAACATTTCATTTCAGGACTCGACTATTTTCACCGGTTGGTGGAAATAGCGTCAGAGGCTATTTTCACCGTGTGCACTCTTTTAAATTTATTGTGTTTATTAAGAAGTTTATTTGTTTAAATACATTGCGATTTTAAATATATTGTGTATTATTGATTATTCCCGAGTTTATTGCCTATTTATATTGTATGCGCCAGAGGCTATTTTCTTATTCTCACATTTTTATGTGTCAAAAAGTGTCAAAAAGTGTGGGATGAAAAATGGTTAAATAATAGAAAATGGTAGCAAATTTTGCCCAAACAAAATTTGAACTTGATCTGACCATTTTAGTTTATCTTCCAATTAGAGGAGGATTTTTTTTATTCTAATTTTAACCAATGAACGGAATTTTAAAAAGAAACTGGGGTCTGCAAACAGAAAAGGTGGTCCGAACACGTGTGCACAATTTAGCTCGATTTGTGAAACGGTGTAACTTGCATTGCTCCGGGTAGAAAACAAAACAAAAGAAACATAAAATTACAAATAAAAATTCTCAAGTTTCAATGAAAAACAAAAACAAATACTTTTATGTTGATTGAGTGGAACATATTTCAATTCAATAAGGATGGTGTTGCAATTAATAGATTAATTAGATAAATGATTTATTGCCGTCTATTGACATGCAAATATAAACGTCCGTCTAAACAGGCAAACCGTCTATACAGGCAAATGCTAGGAGGTAACCTACTAATAGGCCACGACCGTCTTCTTCCCACCATCCATCCTTACCTACTCTTCACCATCATCTCCCAATCATCATCATAATCATTCATCCGTCGCCATTAGCCTCTCTGCAGAACAGTGCGATGTCAAGGGAATTCAAGTGATACCACGTGACTAAGCATGTAAATCACGAAATTTGCCTAACTATTGCTCATAAAAGGAAGAAAATGTATTTCCCTCATTATATAAGTGATTCTATATCCCACTTGACCTTTTTTACCTCCAATATTTCCGTCCCGATTTTTTTTTTCATGAAATATTGCTTTGCATTGAAACAAGTCCAGCGTTAGAATAAGCTCAAACTTTAAATTGTGGGAACCGTAAACACGTTTAAAAATGGCGCCATATCAAGGTGTGACGTCAGTGGAATACGTCAGTGACGTCAGTGGAGTCGACATTATTCCAATGGAAGAACGTCGACTAGTAGTCGAGATTATTCCAGTGGAATAATGTCGACTGAGAGTCGACGTTCTTCCAATCGAGGACTGTGTTTTCACGATACTGGAATAAGAGCGACTTTTGAGTCGACTTTCTTCCACTTCATCAAAATTTATTTTAAGTGCCAAATCTGGAAGTATGTCGACTTTTAGTCGACACTTTTCCACTGGAATAAGGTCGACTCAAAGTCGACGTAATTCCAGTTGATAGTATTATAAAGACCTTTTATTGGAATAACGTCGACTTTTAGTCGACATTATTCCACTTCATAAAAAGACCCTGTTACACGAGTGTGTCGACATTATTCCAGTCGACATTATTCAGGCGTCCCGGACGGTGAGGGGCTAGATTCATTATTACAATGCCACATACAAATTATGCTAAATGTTAGAATGTAGAATAATTGAACGTTAATTACACCAAGATCCAATTAAAACTTGTGACGATCTGTATTCTTCGTAAAAAATTTGTTGGCCAATAGTTTTAAATTGATGAATTTGTCTAATAGTATAGGGGATTGTTACAACAAAACACAAAATACAACAATACAAATCACATAATAATACAAATAGTTTGACGCAAAAGATCTTGCACAATTTGAAAGTAAATCTCAGTATACCTTTCTTGTCTTCCGTCGGTTTCGGGAAGAAATGCGACCTCTGCAGACACTTCAAGAGAAACAGCGCCATCAGCGTCCTATGTAAGAACTCCTCATGCGGCCTCTTCTCCGCATGCGTCACCAGATTGAAAACCGACAAGTATTTATCTTGATTATCATTGCCCCCTGAAAACAGACCACATAAGCTTGTTTTACAGAAGTCGGGCAACCTCGGGGTGATCGCCCATGGTCCGATGCGCAGACGTCGTTTACCGTGCGGCGAGTTGAGCGGGCCGCGCAGCTTCAAGAAGTGTTGGAGGTTCGACTGCGTGATCATGCGCAGGGCGAGGTGACACAACGGACTCATCCCCGAGCCGATCATCATGTCCATCACGTGACACTCGTAGCGATGGTACGAGTTGACGGCGGCGTCGCGACATTCGACGCCGCAGAACGCGAGGCTGCTACAGTCCGGACAGCCGACGGGAGCCTCCAGTCTGTGGGAGAAGATGAGGAGGTCGTTGAGAGGGTCTTCATACTCCAGGTGAGTGGGGATGGGAAAGTTCAAAGTCTAGGAGGTCGTTGAGAGGGTCGTCTTACTCCAGGTGAGTGGGGATGGGAAAGTTCGAAGTTGAGGAGATCGTTGAGAGGGTCGTCTTACTCCAGGTGAGAGAGGAGGGATTGTTAGATTTTGAGGAAGGCGTTGAGAGGGTCGTTATACTGTAGGTGAGTGGGGTTGGGAAATTTGAAGTTGAGGAGGTCGTTGAGAGGGTCGTCTTACTCCAGGTGAGTGGGGATGGGAAAGTTCGAAGTTGAGGAGGACGTTGTGAGGTTCATCTTACTCCAGGTGAGAGGGGAGGGACAGTTAGATGTTGAGGAAGGCGTTGAGAGGGTCGTTATACTGTTGGTGAGTGGGGTTGGGAAATTTGAAGTTGAGGAGGTCGTTGAGAGGATCACCTTACTCCAGGTACGAGGAGAAGGATTGTTAAATGTTGAGGAGAGCGAAAAGAGGGTCGTCTTAAAACAGGTCCGAAGGGGAGAAATAGTTGGTAGAGAGGTTGAGGAAGTTGTTTACGTGAACTGACTCCTCCAGTCCTTGACACGATAAAGAGTTAGTTGAGGAGGGCGTTAAGAGGTTTGCCTTACTCTAGGTCAGAGGGGAAGGTTTGTAAGATGTTGTAGATGTTGTTGAGAGGGTTGAGAGGGCGTTGAGAGGGTTGTCATTCAAAAAGTGCAAGGGTATGATAGAGTTGAGGAGGGTGTTGAGAAAATAAAATTATAGAACAGAGTCGGTCCATGCCTGAAAGACATCCACATAGAACAAGGATAACCAATTAGCTCCCCATGGATTATTCTGTAAATGACACTTTGGAAACCCAGTAGAGGACTATTGGAGAGAGATTATCGACTCCTCTAATTATTGCTAGAGGATTAAGTTGTCGAGGGCGTTGGAGTGCAGTGTAGAGGGTTGAGACGTGGCAAGTAGGAGATGTTGATGTCTGCGAAGGGGATGGACTGACCGTGCGAAGCAGTGGTGACAGTGCGAGCCGAAGCACTCGGGAAGCAGACACGCCGCATACGCCGGCTCCACCACCAGAGTGTCCCCGGTCTTGACGGGCTCGTGGGCGACGGCGTAGCGACCGGCCGACTTCATGTGCGCGATGGTGACGCGAGACGACGCGTGCGGGAGGATCGGGTTCGCGCCTCCGTCGAGAGCAGGAGGCTGCTCTGTAACAGTGCACGGGTTTGTCAGACAAAAGACAGTAGAATGGGATAAGAGATAACGACTTACTAATGATATCATTTTAGTTGCACAAAAGTTACGTAATCGTAATGCAATGAATCGATCTTTCTTTCGGTCGCTATCGTCATCGAGATGATCAAGTTAGGAATTAATTGGATTTGCAACATCTACACATTTTGGATTAAACTTTGGATGTCATAATAGATGTCTTAATAATCTTCCACCTATACCTAAAATATTTTTGTCAATTTTTGTCAAACTGGACAAGTTACAAGTAACGGGACCATGGTTTTCTTTTACCACTCATTTATGCAAATACTATTGCCATGAGAAGAACACTGAAAACTGAAAGCTGCTATTTTTACACGAATGTAATGGGTCGCAGCTGGTTCTTCTCCCCAGTTGATGTATAAAATTACATTTTCTCGTAAGGTAAAGTTTCAGTGCTGTAAAAAATGTCAGTGTTGTAGAAAATTTACCCTAAATGAAAATGTTATTTTACCAAATTGATGAATTCATTTTTACATCAACTAGTGAGGAAAACCATTAAAATACTTGTAAAAATAAAATTATTGCTTTACAAATAATTTTTTTATTTTATTGGGGTTTAACGTCGCACTGTTCTGCAGCGAGGCTAATGGCGACGGATGAATTATTATGATGATGATTGGGAGATGATGGTGAAGAGTAGGTTAGGATGGAAGGCGGGAATGAGGCGGTCGTGGCCTATTAAAAGGGTACCTTCCCAGCATGTGCCTCTCGATTGAGGGAATACCACGAAAACACCTCAGTCAGGAAGGACGGCCGCGGAATCGAACCCGGGCCTCCGGAATACAAGTTCACTACAACTTCTGTGTTAAAGTTATAAGTCCACATCGAGCTCCTAGACTCACTGAATTGTCCCGCAATCTTGTACTCGACCGGCGTCGACGCCTCCATCCTCTTGACGTCGGCCTCGATCTTGGCCACGTGACAGTCGAGCTGCCGGTTCGGTTGCTCCAACAGACTCTTCACGGCCAGTTGATAGTTGACCTTGGCGTTGGGGTGGTCGCCCATGGCTTGGAAGCACTCGCCCATGCGCTGGTACAGCCGATACCTGAGACAAATAGAAGATGAAAAACACAAAATATTGAGAAAAACTCCAATACGTTGTAGAAAGAATATCCTAAGGTGGAGTCAATATAATATATGTACCTAAGAGGTAGAAGGCCATATCCATTTTCAAGATTTTGCGTTGCGACTGTTGGATTCATTATAATTAAGTCTTTATTTGCAAACAGAACTGAATCCACCAGTGCAAATACAATATAATCATGTATTAATCATGTATGCAATCAAGCTCAACCAATTGTAACTTGACTGAAGTCAACAAATACAGTTATAAAGTTCATTCACGATTAGAATAGCAAGCCGTAATGGCGGCGTGTACTACCGTAGTCAAGTGAACGTATACCTAAACATGTAAATATCAATATAATAATCAAAAAATGTGTATAATACGGCTGTAGATAAAAATAAATCAATTTTATTGAATTTTTATAATATTTACTACTATTAAAAATTGTGTATTTGACATAATTTATACAATTTCAATAATACAAAGAAGAAAGTCTTGCCATTGACAGGGCAGTGTTCAAGTGACTGACCAATGAACGACGTGATCGACTAAAACGTCAGTGATATTCTTATCGTGAACGAACTTTAATGTATTCTAATCTAGGATACACTGGTATTACTCTGGTATTATAATTAAAAGCCATAATAAAGTAGACCGCGATATTTCGCCAACTCTTTCGGTTGACTTCCTCAGGCGAGACTGACGAGACAACACCAAAACAAAACAAACTACTGAGTAATTGGGAACTTGTCATACAAACTCATCCGTATTAGCTTTCATCCCGCGAGTAAGCAAATCTCGCACCACCAGCCGCATAATACTGTGCCACTGCCATGAGTCATCGAAGAAATAGCTCGGTTGGTTGATTATGTAGTGTTTTAATGATAATGTTTTATCCTAGATTATAGAGTAAATTTTAACATTTGCTTTCAATATGCTGGTGACAATATTTCAAACTTTAAAAAATATGATTGGATGAAGGCAGAATTACTGTTTTGAGCTCACCTAAGGAATAATTAAAATGGGCATCGGACCTTCTACCTTTGAGGTAAAGATATGTTAGACAAATATGAAACACCATGGAACTTCTAAATATAGTACAGTGAGAGCCATAAAATACCCTTCAACAGTGCTTTTTGAAGTCTGCATTCCACAGATCCGACATTTAAAAAAAGTTTACATAAAATTATTGAAGGTATAGTAGACTTCATTCACTTCTTCTTTTCTTAAATTTATGGTAGGTAGGTTATTCAATTTAGTTTTCACTTTGATGTGTTCTATAGCTAGATATAATTTGTAAATGTAATTCATGTCAAAGGCTGGAATATTGCCCTGCCACTAGAAATATATTCCTGAAACCTCCTTCCAAAAGTCACCTCTCATGCTCCGGAAATCCCTCCTTGATCGCCAACGTCATGTCGGCGACGCTCAACGCGTGGCGTCCCAACGCCTGCAGCGCCTCCGCGCGACACGCCAACGCCTCCGCCAAGGAGAGTCCGGCGTCGACCGTCGGCTCCGCCCCCTTGGCCGGCGCTCGCAGCACACTCTGGCTGTAGTTGACGAGCGCCTGGTTGGGGTCGCCACGCGTCCAGGCGCGGTCGCCGTCGAGACGTCGCTCGCGAGAGACCGACGCCGACTTCGGACGGAAGACCTCGCGGACATTGCCCAACGTCTCGCGGACTCCGGCGCCGAGCTGCAAGGCGAACATTGCTTTGAGTTTCAGAACCTTATTATTGACACAAACATAAACCTAACCTCACTTCAGGAACGAATTTTATTAACCTCTTGGCTGGCGACAGTTCTACAAGCCTACTAGAAACTCTTTGGTTCTAGAATTACAAATGTTCTGACCAAGAGAGAAAATAAATATTATGCACATAAAAAAGCTATATTTTTTAAGAAATGTATGCGCTTTTTGGTACTGTAAGTTGTAAAAGTTCACTTATAAAAAGCATACAAATCCTAAGAAATGTGTAGTTTTCTGCGGACTCATTTTCCCTCTCTCGAAGTTTTATCAACGTTTTTTTTTATTTATAAACTCACATTGATTGGAGTGAGGTATTTCTATATGCCTGAGCTTCTTTGTTTCTCATTGAAATTTTGACAACTATGATAGTACGTCAATAAATTAAGCCTTTTTATGTAGATTATTTTCGCATTCTTTATTGGTTCAGATAATTTACTGTACTTGCTGTAGATATCCCAGTACTACATGTCACATGTACGAATGCATGAATCAAGGTACAGTTTGTTAAACGGTGTTCTTGACGCTTGACATTGGTCGGATTAACCGCTTGATCTGGCCAAATCTGGCGACTGTTACACGAGTCCACCTGTTCCCATGACAACGCTGCACAAACATTGGCATGATGCATCCATCCTCCTCTCAACACCCCGTGGAGAGGATATATTCTTCTCACTCCCAGCAACACTTTGCCAACTATGCGACCCACATATCTAAAGTTATCTCACGAAAACAGCGGCTCGCGATTTAGCGTTGTCTCTCCACCCACACTTGTAGGGGATTGAAATAAGTGCAGCACTAATCAAGTTGTTTTATGTCATTTGGCGCCTGCATTGGGTCTGAGAACTATGTAATAGTCCCCCCCCCCCCCCTCAACCATCTTTACATAATCAACCATCATAATTTCGTACACACAAACGAAAAGTTAAATGTGAAATAAATTATAAAAGTTGATGGTCTATTAGAAAGATGTACAGAGGAGAATTTTGTTTTTAAATGTAGTGGAAAAATTAAATAGATTTGGCACGCCACTGGAACTGTCATTCGAGAGAACTTGGTTCGAGTCCAAAATGCAGCCGATTCAGTTATGTTTCAAGTGATTTAGCATTTTAAGCAGAACTTTTGAAATTCCTTCGTGATTCTTAGCGTATCGTATTTTCTTATTCAATGTAGGCTTTTGATAATCAACCTCATTTATGACAGAATTAATACTTAGACTATGATAATGAAAAATGTAAAAAGTATAATATGATAATTTCTATTTATTTGTAAACAGAATGGCAGAATGAAGCTAAAATCGACAAGAAAAGCTCAAGTCTAAAAGTAATAGTGCAGTAATGTTTTCAAATTATACAGATTTGTATTCATTTTTAAATGTATTAAAGTCGTAGAAGAGCATTCCCGAAACTAACAAAATGAATTCCTCTTCCCACGGGATAAAATCAGGACTTACCTTGGGATCCGAGTAAACTGCATGAATCCTAGCCTTGTCGGTGTTGAGCTTCCCGAAGGAGTTCGTCAGCCACTCGGTTCCAGCCTGTTCCGTGACCCTCTCGGCGAAGTCCAGGAAGAACCCCTTGTCACTCGACTGCAGCGTCTTCGAACTACACAAGCTCGTAAAGAACGGGTCCACATCTTCCACATCCATCTTCTCAGCTATTCTTCCAGATCACTTTAACTTCTCATCAAGAAAAACCTTAATTGATCGAAATATTTTAAAATCACTATAAATCAGACTACAATTTTGTTCCTCCACTCTCCTAGATATCCAGTTTCTTGAACGTTTTCGCCGAACAATCAGTTTTCTGCCTGCACTTGTGCCGGTCTGGGAGAGGAAGGTTTCTCAGCCGATGGAGCCAAGAGAGATACGACGCTGGCTATTAATACTCTAGCCGGTTGCTAGAGGGATAAGTATAGAACTTTTTACTATTGAGTGTGTTGTAAAGATGCTGCTGTCTGTGCTTTAGAGACGAAAGCTAAGATAGAGATGAGTGAAAACACAAATGAGAGATCGATGCCAAATGGTGGACAATTATTTTTGAGTAGGTGAAAGTGATTTTGAGTTTCTTTGACGTGGACCTCTTGTTAGACAATTTAACAAAACCAGCATAGGAGAGTCTTCATAGAAAGAAAAATTGTTTGTAAGTTTCATTATATTTTTACTTTGATTTTATATAAAGCTTGAATTACACCGATCAATTATTTGAATCAATACCCGACATCAAAACATAATCACATTAAATGTAGAAACGGGAAATTTTATACGTATAAAAGTAACTAATTTGAAGAAAATGAGGATTGAAAACAACACGTGATAATACTAAAAATGCTGTCAAAACATGATATGATTAGTTAGAAGTTTGGTTCAGGGCCAGTCTTTTTGATGTTAGAGTTTAATTCAAAAATTTTATTTCACTAATTTTAGGAATTAATTGCTAGTATTTCAAAAATAATAGAAAATTGATTTGTATCTAAAATCAGTGATTTATTGCCAACATTTATTACTAATGCACATTACATTTTTTATAGTAATTGCGACTTCTCACTGTTTGTGATGCATTTCGTACCAATCCAGTACCTGGTGGACTTCATTCCGACATCAAATATTTAGAATAAACATACATAATACATGCACGCTCATGAGCAAATTTTGTGCAAAATCAGATAGTATTCAATAAACTTAAGAATTAGCATATAAATGAGCAAAATTGAACATATTTGTGATAATTAAACGTAAGAATTTAATTAATTATAAAAATCTCTTAATTGGAATATGGATGGAATGTTTCGAGCAAGTCAAAATTCCGACATATTTGCATTTCATGTGATACCGTGCGGTAAAGTCTAGCCCTAGTTGATTGCTGGCGTACATTCTTCTAATGATTCATATTCAATATCGTATTGCAGTTTATATTGCAGTGTTATCAATGTAGAAGTGATTTACATTTATACAAGCATGACATATCACCTGGTATCGTTTACATGTTTTACATTTTACAAGATAGATTATATAGAAGTTCAGATACATAATTATATTAAACTCCTTGCTGAAAATAACATTTTCATCCAGGGCAGAAGGTAAACTAAATTAAAATAGTTACTTGATACAATTTACAATTTTTCTTACATAATAAAAATTCGTATTATTTTCACATGTATACGTAGATCCATATTTGATAAACGTACTTTATTCATTCATATATTTCATCCACTCCAGACTTATTTAAATCATCCATTCACGAAACGTCTTCTGAAAATCTCTGGAATCCCAAACATTCACAACCTCATCATTCAAGCGCAAAAGGCATCTCGGTTGACTGTACAAATCGATATATAATATTCTACTTATTTATTAATTAATCTTATTGCACAATGGCGTACGAATTTTCGGTCAGTTAAAGACCATTCAAACTGCCCCATCGCATAAAACGTAATGGACGGATTTCTGATAATGGGGCACATCGTTTTACCAATATTCTTAAAAATAATCTAAAAAATAGTATTTACATAATATCAATAATTATCTAGTATATATTTCTATATTTTATAAACGCGGAAGACATGTTATTATGTAACAGTAGATACAGATTATTGATTGTACGTCAAATGGACACGCAAAGTTGGCTTGAATAAAAACACATCTGGGATCGATCCCATTGGTCGTCGCCTAGGGAACCACTCAAACAACAAACCCAACAAGCTCATTGCCCTGCAATCTTTCGGAATAATCAAACCAGCTCAACACTCAACTCAACGTAATGGATGGATATTGCGCTAAAAACCATCCAATACTGTACAAAAATCAAATTCTTTTCAGTACTGTTTTGTCTTTTGTCATCACTTTCGAGAAAAGTCCAAAAATGTAGACTCCAACTCTATGCTCTTACTATAAAATCACATTAAATTCCAAAAATTCCAACAATTACAAACAGGTATAAAATCTTAAAAATATTACACTTAAAACGTTCTCCCTAGGTCCATAGAGTGAATTTGAGATACAACAATTTAGGTACAAAAGTACCTATGATAGAACAGTTTTAAAAGTGGCCCCTGTTTTGAGAAATTTGAACCAGCCGCAGGAATATGCCCCAAGTTTGAGATCGGCACCGCGGAGCTCTCAAAATGGGCCCAAAAGGGTCGTTATGAAACCAAAATCCAATTCTCTGGACATTTTGTACTTTAACAATATTGACCAGATGTCTTCATTTCATATGAAATTTAGGCCCTTTTACAATAATACATCAATAGGTGTTTACAAATTGAATTCTTCGTTACCAGAAACATCGTGGTAGGACGGAAAAGGCTTTGGCCCAAAACACATCTCCGCCGAATACAAAATATTATTGTAGACAAATATAAAATAACAAAATATGTAATTCCAAGATTGACAAAATTTCTTCAGAACGAGCTCTCCCTTTTCGTCGACGTCGTCATCATTCCGTCCTTGTCGAACACCGGACTCGGCGTGACATGGAGGCCGGGATTGTCGTAACCTCCGTACTCGAGGGTGGCGTCCTCTGACGGATACCTCGGAGGGCGTCCGTTGCTCAGCGTCGACGTCGCGGCGCCGGCCGACGCCGAGCCCATGTCGAGACGCAGGGCGCCGCCGTCGATCTTGTACGCCACGGACCGTGGAGGTTCGACGGCGGGATCGGCGTCCTTGACGACGTTATTGTTGCCTTGCAGAGCCTGGCGGACGACAAAGACAATATTTATTTAATATAATTTGTAATTTAAAATAAAATGTTTGGGGTAGAATATTGATAATGACATCTTCAACTTTTGTTTCTGGTGTCTATTTATGAAAATGTTCTAATTTGCTAGAAAGATGATCTCTCAAAAGTAAACTATGTCACAGAATTCTATTCACAGAGCGAACTTTCTTCAGAAACATTTACATATGTAATGTGACTATTTAAAATATCATTCCTACACTTCATTAACCCACGCTTTTCTGCAAAAGTTGACATAAATATCATAGGTGTGTTTCAACATTGAATAATTCTACATTGAAAGAGCTCACTGCAATTGTGTATAGACTGTAGAAGAAATTGAATAATTAATGTTAAAGTTGTTTTATTTGTATTTTTCTTGTCAAATTTAAATGTCACATCAGAATTCTTTTGTTCCATGATCCATATAATCTTAACTGCCTTGATTATGTACAGATATTGTTCTTGATGCATTTAGAGCAGGCAGTTTGATTGCAAACTAAACGGTACCTCGCAAAATATGTCACGTGAAAAACGAAGATAGACATAGAACAGCGGTCGCCAACCTTTTGGACCTCGCGGACCACTCAGGCCTGTAAAATACCACGTAAAATACGTAAATACGATTGCTTACCGTGACAATGGGGGGTCTGGAGGGAGGTGGCAGCACTGTCAACAATTGTCAGTGTGAATAAATTACGTTGAAAGTTAAAACTAAACTAGGAAAACGCTTATGAGCGAGCTCAGGTACGTGCAAATTCTCGAACCGGAATTCCGTATCAAACGCACAGAAAACATAAACATTCATATTGAATTGAAATATGATCCACTCAATCAACATAAAAGTATCTGCTTTTCTTTGAAACTTGAAAATAGCATCTAAAGACTCTGGTAGGTACCTAAAGCAAATCAGATTCATGCGGTAGTGGAAAACATCACTTCGATACTTCATTTCTGAAACGTCAATAAGTTCATACGCTATTAACTGATTGGGACGATTTTTTTTTAAAATAAGAGACAATGTTGGTCTTAATGAACATGCAAAATATGAGTTTTATCAGATTTATGGAAGACCATTTTCATTTTTCAACCTATCAGGATATATTTATTTAAATTTTAACCAATCAAGGGATTTCAAAAAATTAGGGTCTGCAACGCCCAGTTCTTGTCCGTACAAGTGTGCAAAATTTCAGCTCGATCGAAAAAAAACTGTGACCTGTATAGCCTCAGTAACAGAAAAAAAACAGAGGTCCGTGCCAAAAGAGTCAAAAGGAGTCGCTCGCTCAATTACAAATTTCTCGGACCACCATTTTTTTGTTTTTCACCACCGGTTGGCGACGACGGTTAGGCGACGAAAAGTTATTGATATGCTTCATTAGCATTAATAGTCCCTCGACATTCGTGAATAACAAATCAATTAGACCTGTCCATCATGACTCACATTGATCGTGGACATCTTCTTCCTGATCTTCTCCGCCAGCGCGCTGTTCTGCTTCTTGGCGCGCAGGAAGAAGAAGGCGAGGACGCCGACGACTACCACTAAGATGATGACGACGATGACCAGCACCACGGTCACCAGCATGTACAGCTGCTGGATGTCCTCTGGAATAACAGGAAGACAGGATCAAACATGGATCAATGTTACTCATATGACAGACATTCTGGTACAGCTGCCACTCGGTTTAAAATAAATCTGGGCCAAAACCACTGGCTTTATTTCGATTTTGCAAAAATTTGGATCAAATGAGTACAATAAAAAGGAATAATATATAATCGTACCGATAGTAATGAAAATGGTAGTAAATTCAAAAATTTAGATTATCAAATCGACCTGAAAATCAAACCATTTCAGGACCCAACCCAGACCCTAACGGGACCTTAGGTTATAATATTTTACGAATTCTATTATTACCCTTTCCTATTACAAAAATTCACAGCACCCATCCGAATTTATACAATATTTGAAAAAGTGTCATAAAGTATTCAAACAGATCTGAACATATTTTTAATGATTTTTACGATATAGGCAATTAAAAAAGTAGGGATCCCTAAAAAGTATCTTCCGAGGGACCTCGAAATCTGAAGTTGCACCACTGACTGAAACTCCAATCGATTTGGTTTACAGAAAATATTTATTATCCTTTTCCAATGAACAGATGATTATGATTGTTTTCAAGAATTGTTTTCTTTGCGATTTGTTTTCCTTTTACACGTTCGGCACTTTCTCTGAAAAGCTCAACAATGAAGCTTAGCAATGTTTTGGTGGTTGTAAACATCTCTGGCCTCTGAGTCATCAGGGAAAGGGTAGTATTGCAGTGATGCCAAATTTTCAGTTTTCGTTGAAACTTCGTCATGACACGTGCAAAATACTGTCCAATGGCAAAAGTGCAGGGTGAGAGGTTTGTCATGGCCATGTTGTCACTAAATGACTTTGAAAACATTTAGTTTTGTACCATAGAGGTAGAAGGCCCTATGTACATTTCAATGATTATGAGGACAACAGTAATTATGTCTTCATTCAATCACATTTGTAATGGTAACTTCCAGGCATCTATTTAGAAACGTCAATATAACTATAATCAAGTCAAATATTTGTTAGAGTTTGTTTGATTTGATTACATAATTTTAAAAGTGTGCAACTCAAAATCGAGAAAATGGACATCAGGCCTTTTACTTCTGAAGTACAGAGCTATTACCGGGACAAAGTCCTACTATATTTCTGTCACAGATTATCTATTCAATTCTGTTTTATATTCATCTAGAGACATCAAAGTGTGTAATTTCCCAGTTCAGAACGAGGTGACTTTTGTTTGTTTGTCGCCTCCTTTATGTCTCCTCGTGTCTGGAATAATTATTGTTTTGAGTGAAATCTGCCAACGTGTTACTTACAATGCACCTTTATTATTGATGACACAGTCCAAACAAGACAATAGATTGTAGCAATTGTATTAGTATAGCCTTGGATAGCAGAAGAGAAGCTAAATAAGCATAACAAGTTGCCATAAACAACGAGCCTAATGACCTTCTCATAGCTAGGTGGGTCTTGTCGAATAGTCCAGACCAATGATTAACCGTAGACTTGGATTAAATTAAGTGATGAAACATGAGCTCAAGTATCTGCAGAAGGAGAATATACTGCTGGACTGGAATTCAACAAGACGATTTTTTTCTCTCTTTCTTCTTTTATCTTACTGACTGACGAATGGTTTTCACCGATAGAGAGAAAAAAAAGTCTGTCAGCCAAGAGAAGTATCTAAAAAAATTGTAAAATAGTGGAAAATGTAGGTAAACAGATCTTCTTCACATTTGATTCTGAAAGCTGTAAATAGATCCAAGTGGGAATAGTTACAATATTGTCTGATTGATCTTGTTTGTCAAGCAGAAAATTTAGGTAGACTATTCATTTTTTTAGTTCATGCTCACAAACCTTTTAGGTCATGTTTTATAATTATTCTGATCAGCATAGACATGTTAAAAATCATGCCAAATCATTGTCATTGGCATGATAAAATTCATTTGAAAACAGGCCAATAACACAAAGATGTGTGTATTCTAAACATGAACCCGAATCTTTTTTCACTCATGTCAAAATCTTACAGACACCATAAAAAACTGAAAATGTAAACTCGTAAAAAAAACATCATATTTATGAGCAGGATGTATTCTAACAATATTCTTTTCATATCATCGCTTGTAGGAATACAAATTGCAGGTGTTGACATTTGACATTAGTTAACTATAAACAACTATGATGCAACATAAGCATCCAATACGCAGGCTATTCAATATAATATTAAAATGTATGATAATTCCAAGTGTAATGGTGATTAATGAATGTCAAGGTGTGACGTCATAACTCACCATGCAGACTCCCTGTGTCTTGTCTCATGTAGAGGCGGTCGTGCAGGTAATCTGAAGAAGAACAAGAAAATGTGTTATTCATTTGATTTGAGACACTGATCCTCAGTTCAATGTTTATTTTATTCAGCTAAAACAGTGGTACTCAACCTTTTTGACTTGCGGGCCAATAATACGAATTTGCTTTTGTTGGCGGGCCGCATGTTTAAAAAAGTACAATAATGCTCACGTGATCAGATAGTTTCAGGCTTTCATGTTCATTTCAGGCGCGTAGGAACTACTTTTATCATGAGGGTGACTGCTACAGTTTTGGCCCCGCATTTTTTTTAGATATTAACAATTTTAAAATGATTTTGAGGCTCTAAAATGCACGATCTGAAGCAAAGTTCCCTCCAAAAGTTTTTTTTTTTAAATTTAAGCAATTTATAAGTGATTCTGAAATGCTAAACTTAATTTTGTATGAAATATTATTATTTTTATTATTATTATTTATTATTTTTACAGTGGTCACATTAAATTTGTGAATAAGTAGGTATTTGAAACATCAACTGGGGGCCACAAAAATTAGTCCCGCGGGCCGCATGCGGCCCGCGGGCCGCAGGTTGTGTATCACCGAGACTCAAATGTATCTTGATATTGCATCTTTCCTGGATTTGGAAATAACAGATGGTATTTCAAAGCATTGTCCAAAGCGTCCCATACTACCCTTTAGTCCAAAGTATAGTGTAGTTGGTTGCTAGGCAACATACCCAAATCTTGTTTTTTTATTGGGGGACAGGCAATTTTTCAATTGCTTATCGTATTTTAAATACAGTTGTGAAAGAAAGATATTAAAAAGAAATACAAAATAAGTCATAAAATAAAATGAGGAAATTATATCAAGAAATATAATGACTATAGTTATTTATGAAAGCATCTGTTAGCTATAATTGTGATTGTGATTAATTAATTATGATTAATTGTGATTATCTCGTTTCTTTGTCATAATTTCAAATCGTGAAAGCACGTTGTCGAGATGGCGATTGATGCAATTTTTGCGGAAGGAACTAAGAAATCAAGGAAAACCGAACCGAACTATTTCATTTCATGAGTATATTCATTCATTATTTCTGTACTGAACTCTTGCACGGACCCGCATTCTGAGCTGGTTGATGTCGCAAGTATTTGACATACTAATGATATTTTGAAACTATTAGATGCAGCTAACGACTAACGAGCTCAATAAGCGACAAATAAACAGTTAGAACCGAAATCCATACTCAAAGCCAGGTTTAGGTATTTAATAATGATGCGAACATTTGAAAATAACAATTTCGTACGAAATAATAACAGCTAGTATCAACCAAAGTAGTTTTCATGGATTTCCTCAATAGATAGGTAAATTATGAGAAGGTTCCTTACTAAGACACGACCTATAGTCCTTCCCTACCTTCCATCCTTCTTGCTAAATACTAAATAGAATTAAAAAAATGCAAAACAGCTTGGCTGAATCTCATTATGAAAAAGACAGTGAGATATTAAAATTGTGTAGTTACTGAAGAATTCCTACGTCGATGACAAATTACGTAACTTGACGCCATTGTTGAGAAGATTATTGTTATGACTCTATCTTTCCAACAATCCACATGCCATATTGTGCATGCTCAAAAACTCTTTCTGCTTCCTGTTTTGATTTGTCACGCCAAGTTATGTTCTTATCATCGGAGGCTATCAGCCATCAAGCTGCCTAGAACGTGTGACAACAATCATCTTGCCGGCTTTTTATTGTCGTTTCCTTGACAATAAGAATCAACAATGCATGCACTTTTAATTGGGAATATGTCGGTGGATTTCTGTAAGAAGATGACTGCAATTTGAATTTTCCGTTTGAGATAAAAACTGAACAGTTATGCGTTTCGTCATTGTAAGAAGTATAGTTGTAGGAAAAATATTATTAATTTATTGAATACCTACACAAAAATTTTGAAATATCAGATTTATAAATGCTCCATTGAATATTAATGTCTGAATGTCTTATTAATGTCTAATGTGTGTTATTAATGTCTTGGTGATTTTTCATCAATTCCTCTTTCAAATAAACTAGTTTTCTTTTTTACAAACTTTTGGAATAGTCAGCTTTAACCTCAAATTGTGAATATATTATCAAATTCAGAAAGACTTCAACGTGATTTCCAGTACCTAATTCCCTTTTCGGATGAACTAAATTATAGACGGTTTTAATCATCATAGTCACGTCAGGTCACCACTTGTGAGCACCTGTTATGAAATCAGAAAATAAGTCTTGTGCTTTTCTTTCCAATCGTTCAATTTTCAAAATTACTCATTTTATTATCGAACGGTTGTAATAGTCGGTTTTAACCTCAAATGACTCATCACACATGAACACTATCGTTGATTACACACATTCTTCTTATCAAATAACGGCAATTCAGACTGATAATAATTTTATTTTACAGCATGAATACATTAGAGCTAACTCATATTACAATTGACAATAAGATATGTCTTAATTGAAGGTGTCATTAAGTTCATGTTAAACACTGCAATTATACATCACGCCTTTACGTATGACACAATATTTGCATGAAATCAACAGAACAATGACATCACGAAGGTGTCAAATCACTGTTTAAATCTCTGCAGATCCTTGTTGAAAGTTGAATTCCGTTGATACTTGGATTGCGTGCTCAATGCAAATGGTTTGGAAGCTGATCTGATGTTGAATGTTTCATGCTATAGGGTCAGAGACCAGTCGTTGTTAGATCAATAAAGGACACGGTTTTGTTGTTGAGCGAGCGAAGCGAGCGTCTCCTTTTGGCTCTTTTGGCACGGACCTCTGTTTTTTTTTCTTCTTTTTTTTTGTTTATTTTTTTTCTGTTACCTGACGATATAAAGATCAGAGTTTTTCTTCGATCGAGCTGAAATTTTGCACACATGTGGAGACAACCTTTTCTGTTTGCAGACCCCAAAATTTTTTGAAATCCATTCTTTGGCTAAAATTTAAATAAACATCTCCTGATGGTAGGTTGAAAAATGACAATGTCTTCGATAAAACTGATCAAACTCATATTTTGGCTATACAGGTCAGAGTTTTTCTTCGATCGAGCTGAAATTTTGCACACATGTAGAGACAACCTTTTCTGTTTCAAGAACTTAATTTTTTTGAAATCCATTCGTTGGTTAAAATTTAAATAAATATCTCCTGATAGGCTGAAAAATGAAAACGGTCTTCGATAATTCTGATCAAACTCATATTTTGCATGATCATTAAGACCAACATTGTCTCTTATTTTACAAAATGTCATCCCAATCAGTTAAGAACGTATGAATTTATTGACATTTTTAATATCTGTCAGTAATGAAGTATCGAAATGAATGTTTTCCAGTGCCAATTGAATTGATTCTGATTAGCTTTATGAACCAGGTGCTTATAGATGCTATATTAAAGTTTCGATGAAAAGCATTATATACTTTTATGTTGATTTAGTGATCATATTTCTATTCAATATGGATGTAGGTATATGTTTTCTGTACATTGTGTACGCATTTCCGTTTCGAGAATTTGCACGTACCCGTGCTCGCTCATCAACGCGTTACACTGAGCGTTTTCCTAGTAATATGAACCAATACTATAGAGTTACACCACGTTATTGTGGTCTACGTAAAAATTGTAATTAATGTTTATGTAGTAAATTCAACTGATCATATTAAAATCAAATTATATGAAAATAATTTCACTCATTCTGATGGCTAAACGTCATTTCCAAAAAATACTATTTGTTGGGTTATTTAGGCAGTCGATAATAAATGTTCTAAGATCTTGAACAAACTCTGCATGCTTCTGTCGTCACAAATCAGTGTTAAATGATTGATGGAAAATGTACACATTACCCACCTACACTGTGTACAAATGTTTTATCAGGAATATTACATAGGAATGAGTCATGTATAATTATACTTTTTATATTCCTGAGCACCCTGATGATGTCAATCATCAGTGTGGAACGTTCTTCAATTTGTGTACTACAGGAAAATACCTGACAGATGTAACAATAAAACTACATGAGATAATTCTCCTCTTCGGATTAAGTCTGGATTCAGTTAATAAATAAAACTATTTCTTTAGAAATATTGAGCAAAAATGATTGAGCGAAATATTGAGATTGTTTTAAAAAAAGATTGTGAATCGTTCTAAAAATATAGGAAGTTTTATTGTTTAAATAAAATTATACTCATTATGCAGGTTTCATGTTTACCTCGATTTATCTCAATAGTGTTTTATGACGACTCAATTCAAACTAAAAATTAAACAAATTAAAATGCAATCTGAATTGTTGATCTTTTGGACGAAACACACCGAATCGGACGGCTGAGCTCAAGGATTCAATAACCTTGAGCCCTTCATTGTTGTATAATTTAGACCAATTACACCATATAGGTATTTTAACCGATTTGCATACCAAAATGATTCAAAAATATGTAATCACTACAAAAATAGTGAACATATATTACGAAATGATGCCAAAATATAGGATCACTTAAAAAATATTCCACTAATCCAAGATGCCAAAACTTCATGTATTGGGACGCGCAGCGCTCGAATACGCTATCTGGTGGTAGATTTTTGAACTTGACTTTGGTGGATCAGCATTCACTTCGGGCCGCCTACACGGGCTAACTAAGTGCAACTAAACCGAGATTATTTTAGTATTTCTTCCGGTTATTTGATGATTTGATTTGCTCGCACCTTTCATCCACACAAATGTTTGACATATTATACTATTTATTTAGTTCAATTAGATTTAAATATAATACATGATAGCGTTATTTCCATGTGTTTTACTGATCATATCTTCTAGTCTTAGCTGCCATACATTGCGAGTTTCAGTGAATTTCGCACCTATTTAGGTATTTTGTGAGTATAAAAGTGCTGTACTATAGAACTGGAGCTGATAACTAAATTTATGCGATATACAAAGACGTATAAAAACGATAGTAGATCGTACCTTTCATAAGAATATGTGATGGGGTGAAAAGACGGCTCCTATTTGCCAACGGGACGGAATATTCAAAGACATATTTTCGTACCACTTCGAGTGTTGACATTCTCAATTGCCGTTATTGATTGAACTACACCACAATTATTATTTAAGAAACCTTCAATTTAAACCCATTCATCAGAACTTAATTTTTATTTTTGCTTTCATTACTGATTTATTCCAGTGGAGAATTAAACAGTCATGCAAAGCAATAAAATGCATAGATAGTTACTTCTATTTACTATTGTTCTCCAAGCATATTTTGCTATTACTTAAATATCTTTGATATTCGCTTAAATTAATAAATATTTAAAAATGTGTTGGTACTATGTTTGAATGATGCACCAAGAACATGATAATCACTCCGAGGATAAATTAAATAACTATCTCCCTTGCCCGCGAAACGAGTCACAGATCAGATGAAATCAAATAATTAAATAAATATCTATTCAGAAACAAATATACATTTTGGAGCTTCATACTGTAAGACGCAATAAACAATTAATCTATTAAAACTTAAAAGTGAATTCGATTTGAATAATTCAACTGACAGCCCTCAAAGATAGTGTCAATAGATCCTATATACCTATCAGGCTATCATAGTTTGTTGAAATAAAGAACTGAATAAAAATTAACTAGGTGGGTCCATAATACAATAAATAATTTTCATGATGTGTGGTTTTGTTAATACATGTGGAAAATATAATTTAGGTACCTATACATACTTTGATTTTTGGTACAATTAAGGAAGAATGTGCCGTTGTTGCAATTGGAAAGTCAGTCTGAGAGATCCGATAATAATTCAATTTTTTAAGTGCCATGTCATCGATAACACCCGAAATATGTGTGAACACATATAGTACACGTGATAACTATCAATTAGACGTAAAAGTTTTTGAATTCCGTCTAAAAATTGTAACTAAACGTCCCCGAATAACAGGTAAACCTGGCAGAAAGGGTAGGAGAATAGCACTGTGCAAACACGTGACAGAAACTGATCCACTAAACTCGGCCACTTCCTGTCATGTGCGTTTCCGTTGCGCTTCCCTGTTTTATTCTATGTATCTTTTAAATTTTGTCACTCACGAGGAGCAATGTTTTGAATCAAAGACTCGAACGATTAAGACATTAATTAGCTATTAGATAATTAATTGAAGAATACAAGAGGAAAACAAAATTTTCTTGCAGAATCCGTATGCTGAAGACTTGATCTTCAGAATATTAATTCGAACATTCATTCGGCTTCATTTTGCTTTGTTTCTCTTGCTCGTTATCTCAATTCCAAACATCGTCATATAACCATAAATTGCCGTCTGAAGACATAAGAGCTCTAACAATATAGCGGCATCATACGTAAACACACGTATTTCATAATTATTCTGGCACATAGTGTCATAAATAGCACGTACGATACGTTCCCACCTCATCTAATGGAAGGCGTAAACGCCAAAGTACCGTACAAGTATTCGGAGACCGCAGGAGAAGTGGATTATGGATGAAGATCACGATTGCCTCGAGAAGCAGGCATTACTTGGAGCCCAACCCGGATCTATTCGCACAACCAAGATCAGTTCTGCACTCTAGTGGTAGAGATGTGGTACTAGAGGAAAGGGTTCAACATTCAATTATCCATAAGGAACCTGTAGAGTTTGGATACCTCTACATCATACACTATTAAACATAGAACCATAAAAATTGTAAGTAGTATAGAAAAGATTATGCTTATTCGATCTGTCACCTCAGAAATGCATTTATTGTGTCTAAATAATTATAAAATAACTTTCCGTATGAAGCTAATACGGCTTATACTGTAGCCTGATTGGTCTGTTGAACCATTTCCTGTACTCTGATTGGCTGCTGCATTTCATGTTTGCATGATAATTACGCTGCAATTTAACCTCGGAGAAAAATTCTGAGGCGACAGATCGATAAAGCATAATCTTTTCTATACTCGTTACTTTTTTCAGGGTTCTATGTTTAATAGTGTATGAAGTAGAGGTATCCAAACTCTACAGGTTCCTTATGGAGAATTGAATGTTGAACCCTTTCCTCTAGTACCACATCTCCACCACTAGAGTGCAGAGCTGATCTTGATTGTGCGAATACGTAGACAACAACCTTTCTATATCCTACATTTCACTTCTTGGTCTCGCTTGCTTCACACCAACGTGAGGCGACGAGAATTGGTCAACAAACTAAAATTATGAGGTGCCAAGTCGGGTATTTGCATGTAAAATTTACTAAAACTATTTTTTTCGATGATTTTGAGTGCTTGAAATGGCTGTGGCAGAGATTTGATCTAGAATTTAGATACTCGAGATGAAATCTGCAGTTGGGAATAACCAATACTAATGGCACTTTACTTCTGTTGTAATATCGTGAGCCCTGTGCATATTTCTTAGCAATATCGTGTACAATTTGAGAATGAGCATAATTTCAAAATGACAGATGACATTTCGTCAAATTCGAAATGTTAAAAAAAATGATCCAGCAGGTACTTTGATTTGAATGTTTTCAAATATAAAACTGGCAATGGAATTATTTGAAATTTTAATCATGGAAATGGAATGATTGATTTCAAATTTGAGCATGGAAATGGAACGTTTTCACATTCCAATTTTGCTTCGATGAGTAGAACGTTTTCAAAAATCCTTCTAAAAAACTACACATTTGAGGGAAAACCCGTTGAATTTACCTTGACAGTCTTTTTCACACGTATCCTCTTGATAGTTGTGGGATCCCAATTCGCAGACCGATTCACAGGGGCGGCAAATGTTGTCGAACGCCGAACAGAATTCCCCAGTCGCACAGGTTTTCTCCCCGCATTTCCTATTCAACGACAGCCTCCCATCAACACCCGCCAACAATGTCATCACCATCACACCAGCAACAATGCAACACACATTGACGACGGCCATCTTGATGAACGTTCGATTTGTTTCAAATTTTCCTCTCACGTCACCTTCACATGTGCTATTATTCGTCGAAATGAAAGAGCTCTTAATGAGTCTATTGACGCAATCAAGTTGTTGATATTGAACACTTCGCGAGACGTTTTTCAAACGATCTTTATTCTACATAGCTATGCGAAAGAATCAATAAAATTATTGGTATATATTATTCAAAAGATTTAGACCATTTCCCAAGGGACAAAATCAATATCGCGTAAACATCACATCGAGAAACGTTCGAAAAAAAATCCGCGATTTAAAATGTCGATCTCGGAACTATTTTCAATCCGTACACCATGTCCTCTTCTCTAAACTAACACAATTTTAATTAAAACTGTAATTATCACACACAATTACATCACAAAATGACGTCCACCACATGCCAGATGTTGAATGAAACTAACTTCTTAGGTCACATGACCACCTCCTCTCCTGCCCAGGTATGGCGACTAACTACCTCCAGCTCTGACCATCTACCTGTGTCAAACTCCCCCCCACTCAAACCACTTGTTACCTTGTTCACACTACGTGCAACAACGTCGCAAGTCATGCACAATAGAACGTAGCCGAGCCCGGTGTTATTGTGAAGAGTTGGCCGTCAGTTGAGTGCAAGAAGGGCGTATGAAGATAGGATGATAGTGATGTTATGGAACGTTATTGTCCGTGTGCCACCATGTGGAACCCGTTCTGGTTGTACCGTTGTACAGTAGAAGTCAAAAGTGATGGCATACAGGTTGACTTACATGTAACTTCATGGATAATGATTTTGTGCGGATATAAATGTGTCAAATTTTACAGCATGCAGATCTATTATAAAATAGTAATATTTGGAGACAAGATGTTAAAATTTTAGAATGTTTTATGGCTTTTCTGGAATCCCAACGTGTAGTCAGGATAAACCCAAACATAAACCCAGAATGCGAAGCTGCTGATTGGGGTGTCACGAACAATTTTACCTGCTGACAAATTTAGTAATAAATCTCCCATCCATAAATCAACTGAAAATTTCACAAATATAATTTTGCGTATTAGATTTAGTAGAGTGAATTAGTAACTGTAACTATGATTGGTGAGATCAATTAATTGAATTGTTCAACATTTACGATTGTATAATTCCCCGAAACGAGCGAGGTGACAGAAGAGAGAGAGAGAGAGAGAGAGGGGGAGAGAGTAAAGAGATTCAATACGCGTGCGCGACAGCCACTTCCGGTTCCGAATGACGTCACACACAATAATTACTGACAATTATACGAAAAGTCTGATCCCGCAGGTGGATTTGAAGCTCTGACACCTGCTCTTTTCAATTCGGAATCTCTTTGAAACACTTTCTGAGGAAACCGAACCGTCAATGGGATTATTATACCCACTGTGCAGAGGGCTGGTGGTGGGAAATATTTCTGATTATTAGCTCGAGTTTTAGTGTTTTGTTATGAGTTGAAAACATGACTTTAAGACACTGAGTCACTTGTTTGCGTTGTTCATGTTCAAATAATATAATAGATCTTGAAAATAATAAAAGTTTATGTATACTTACGTGGTAATGCTTTTCCTGCTATTGGAGATAAGGCACAACTCATAGAATGCAGATTATTGCACTTGCATTTCTATTCGTATCGGCAAATGACCCAATTATTTCCAATTATATCGATTCTAAATTAAAAAACTCGCTTCACAAAATAGATTTTTTAAATAAATATTCTCCCAGATTTATTCTGATCTGGAAATGAGTGTTAATTACTCAAGATAGTATAGAAATAATATCTCACAACAGCATAAAACCATAGGAACCATAGGCCTTATGATCCAATTATATTTTCTAATTGATGTTCTACTTTGCCAAAATAATTCATATTTGCAGTACGTTGCCAGATTTATAGTAAATTTCTCACATTATAACACTCTTTCTTTCTTAATTGGCTGGTGACCCAATATTTTGGAACGGTAGTATAGCTTATTCAAAAAAGCATTATCTTTAAATTGAGACTATATTTTCATTAATTTGTCATTCCTCTCATTCCTGTGATGTTCTGGAAAAGGAAAACTCTGCAAAACTCGTTAGTTGTTGCCATCTATCTAATTTTTAGCATAAACATTTGATTTGAATTTACCTACCTGTAGCCCCAGCACAGCGATGCATAACCAAGAACAAATAAAAAGCGATTCTTCTCACACTTTGGTGAGTTTCTAAACATATTGCAGTTTCTCATTATAACACTTTTCACATGTAAATAGCACCAATTTGCTTGTCTCTTGTTAGTCTTAGCAAGATTCGACAGAGAGCTCTGCAGCTGTTGGAAATAGAAGGCATTATCAAGACTATCAATATCATAGCTTATGTCAAGAGATGGGTTAAGTAGTTCAGGTACTCCAAAGAGAGGCACGTGCTCACTTAGAGATTGAGCGGAAACAATTTGAAGAGAAGAAGAGATCATGGAATTAATATTATGAAAGTTACAAGTAGGAAAAACGCTCGAGCGTTCGTATTGCGTATGAAAGTTGCTGCTTATAATAGACCTAGAAATAGTTAAGAATTGAAAATCCAATTAAATGCGTCAAATGAGCAGTGATTAATTTCTTTGAAATTTGTTTGAAAAATTAGACAAATATTTTCAAAACAGTCGTAACATGTCCGTAAAATGACAATAAATCTTAAAATGTGTCCGATTTGTCTGAAAATTGTAAAAAAACACATAAAATGTTTGTCACAATGACAACGCAAAATTGAAGTTGAAGTTGAAGTTTCAGTTTCAATTTTTAATCAACCACAGGATCTTATTAAAAAAATCTACTGCACATGTGACATAAGTGCATGTGCAAAATTTCAGATCGATCGGTTGGTTGAACCCCACAAAATACTAGTTACAGTTTGGTATAAAAAGTTAATTCAGAGTTAAGACATTCTAATTTTTGTATGAATTGTAACATCTCAGAACTTCATAATTTTTTGATAATCATGACACCTAATAAATCGGGCAAATCCTTCCAAAACCTGTCCATCTCTGACTCATTCTCATCTTTTGAATCATTCTATTGTCATTCTGTCAATAATTTTTTTTTGTGTTGACAGAAAACGAAGCGATCCTCCCTGTACTTGCTTCGTTTTTTTCTTTAAAGACTCGTATATTATGAAAATCTACATTGCAAATTACAAGGTTAAAATTAAAATAATTTGAAAGTATGGAAAAGCGAAATAATTGCTTTTTAAAAAAGAATGTTTAGACCATCTATTAGACCTGCTCATTGTGCTGTTTTAAGTTTTAATTACGTACAGATCGAATGATAAAGGTATGGATGGTGAAGTTGGGATGCCAGATTCCAGTAATCTGTCAATATAAAATAGTTCGACCTACTTTGCATAAATACATTATTTTACAAAATGTCCATAAAATGCGTGTTATGTCTATTTTATTTATCATTTATATCGTTGATTTTTTGACTGCCCGTTCGCAGCGCCTTCAATCACCGTCTCTTCCTTGTAATACAGTCCAAGTCAAAAGTTGCTACATTCCGACAACAAATAAGGACTACGGTTTGGATTGCAGGTTGTATTTCTCTTCTCATTTTCACTTTCAAGTTTCAAGTATTTTCTTGTATCGAAAGCTTTTTTCAATTTCGACCAACCCCTAACAGAAGGGTGGGCCTCATTCTTTCAGACTTCGAAAGATGAATTGTTGTGAAGTCACCATAAAGAAATATTACCTGAGTTTGCTTTGAGTGGCCGGCATGTTGCCCAGGTAGTGGAGGGGAAGTGGGTGCCGAGTGGAGGGGGAGATTACCCCACCACGTGTCTACCAGATGAGTCACGGCTGTGGAATGCGGCACCTTAGAAGAACGGCCGGTAAAGCAGTCGACTGTTGTAGCGGGGGACCTAGGCAACCGGCAGTACGTGGGTGATGTGTGGGTTGCATACACAGCACGGCTAAAAATTGATGAATTTTGAAGAGATGTATTTTTCCTTTCCTTATAAAGTATCCAGAAAGATGTTCATTTCTCCAGATCAATTGAAGGTCATTCGATATTTTCCCTAGTACAAAGGAGTGACCCGATTTCAACTCAAAATATTGGTACTTTTTGGCGATCGACGTAAATTTTTCAGTTACTTTCTTGTTTTAATGAAGTAAAAACATATTAGTTTTCACTGTCATCATTGTTGTAGCACCTTTCGTTTGAATCAAATATGTATTCTCTTACTACACTATTTTTAGAAACATTTTAGTAAATACAATGTTTCAAATCAATAAATTGGTATTTTTTTTCTTAATGTTTACATATTTATGTGGACATTATAATGTGTAGGAAATAAAAAAATTGATTCATCACCGTATAATAATATATTTATTTAAAATGCTCATCTCGTGAAAAATTAATTCGTTCATAATTGTTAACATTAATACAATACGTTCATTGCAGATCAATTACATACATCAATAAATTCTTACAAAGTACTTAAATTGAAATCAAATTGAAAATAAATAATAGAAAAAACGATTCTTATCAGAATAAATTAACAGTTAAACATGCTGCAAGAAATTCCATCAACACATTTTGTCAATGGTTAATATTACATATTTAATTTCGAGGTCACATTAAAAAGAATAATTAATAGTACGTTCATTTATACAGTTACACTGCTTAACTCATACATGCATAATATATTGTAGAAAAATGGACTTTGCCATACATTCATTAGAAGACATGACACCAAGAGGCAGAGTATTACCAATCAAAAGAAACTGTAAATATTTAACTTGTCAAACTAAAAGCATTTACAACCCATTTCCAATCAAAGCAGTAACAATACAGAGATCATCGATTATGCTCATCGTATTGTACTGTTATAAGTGTGTGTATGCACTGCTTGTCCGTTGTTTACTTTATAGTGGCAACATTTAATATTTTTAACTTCATAGATTGGAATTCCTTGCATCAAGATTACTCAGGTCATTATCAGTATTATTCAGAAACAATAAATATGTAAATGGCAAAAGAAACACATTATCCTCGGATTGGCAATTTCTTTGTCATTCTGCCAAGACAAAACCGTTCACACAGCCACTGACAATAGTATAAAGTAATAGTAGATAAATAGTGTCACCCTGTTTAATATAGTTTTAATACTGAATGTGAACCTAAGATTATTAATATTTCTGATATCTCTAAACAATCCCTCCATTCTCTCTCGACCTAGGTTGTTGTGGAACACAACAAGTCACAACTTGAAACCAAAAGTGATGCTGTCTTTCTTGAAAAATACAAATCTTTACAATACATTCATTTTTATAAGAGATAGATTGCTATTCTTTGAATATTTATTTCTTGCTTAAACGTTATTGATTATTATGTTAATGGACTTAAGTTATATATCCTGTATCAATCCGAACAAGTATAATAATTATGATTATATTAGTATGTATTTAAAAGTAATCGACAATAGCTTCCTAGTCTCCAAGAGAAATTCATGATCACATATCTGCCAGTGCCATGTCTTAAAATCAGTTAAATACCTGAAAACTATTGCTGTTTACTATTATCAAAAGTCTTGAAACAAAATAAAATAGTTTAATTATGAATACGTACACACTCTACGTTGATTATATTATAGTGTGAGATACGGACGACACTGAAAAGTGTATGTGAAACATCAAAGATTGGTTCTCCTCAGGGATAAATCAGACAAAAGACAGTCAGTATTGCCACAAACGATTACATAACATCCAGTAGAAAACTTGCAGTACAATTCCATTACGTTTACTTCAGCGACGACCACCTCTCGATCAACATTTATAAAAAACACTCTCCGTCCTTAACTATATACAACATGGTTAAAAACTCCTTCAAATATTCGTTAATAGTTAAATGAACAGGACCAGCCCAAATTAAAAATAATAGTGTCTCTTTAAACTCTTCGCAGGCAAAAAATGTTTTTCTACTATTTGCCCAATACCATATTTTGATTATTAAATGGCGGGCATAACGGAGGGCATGCAGACAGGGTCGATTACGACAGGTAATCGAGAACATAACGTTAAACAACTCGATTACCGATAACTAAACTTGACCATATAATTATTCTAGACTTCAGTCTCCAGCAGAGATACGCTGGTCCCATTCCGCTAGTTTCCGAGAAACCAGAAACCACAAACGGACAAAGACTCGGACAAATTCCATCGAATTCCACACATTTCATATCAAATAAATTGTCTAGCAGAAAAATCAATTTGCTGCGTTGAGTTTGAATAAAATACTGGGATTGTTCGATTCAACGAAATAAGAAAACCATACAAAGAGTTTACTTCCACAATAAAGCCAACCTCAACTCAACAAATCATCTTCGAAAACCCATACGGAAGCCCAACTCCACTGGCTTAATTCAACAATCTATCAGACTTTGCTTCCAATTCTCTATTCTCGCTAGCGTTCGGATCCTCCCCTACGATACGTCCCATATCGTCTCCTTGGGCGGACGCGACGGCCATTGTCAGAAGGTGGCGACTGCTGCGGCGTTGTTGTTTGTCAGCGTCGTCGTCGTCGGTTTCTCCTTGTAAAGGAGGCCGGTCGGCGACTGGGTGACGTAGTGGGTGAGCCGCGTCGCCAGACACCCGCTGTTGAGTTGGTAGAACTCGACGAGTTGCAGCAGGTCGTAGAACTTGGTCAGACCGGAGTCGAGCGAGTAGCACACGGTGTCGCGGGCCGGGTCAAGGACCTGTGGATACACGTCACGGTTAGATTTACTTGCATTTCAGTTCGACGAGGGAGATGAGCGATACTTAGGCCAGGTTGTACCAAGTCCCGATAAAGTAAGCGGACGGATTTATCGCCTGAAACCATGGCAACAGCCAATGAAACACTGCCATCTAGACCGCTAAAGTCCACTTTAGGCTAAAGTGCACAAGTACTAAGGCACAACCGGGCCTTAGTATGATATCAGCAATTTCATTTAAATCTTCACTGGTAACTCTTATTTTCGTGCAAATCCTCCATCAAAGTGGTTTTGTGATTTGAGTAAAGTGTTAATATTTCAAGAATAAAACATTTAATTTTCCCCAAACCAGAGATAAAAAAAACACAAGACTGCTATTGAAAAGAAATCTCCACAAAATGCAAAACAACATTTTGCATTGTACTTTTTAAGTTTGTCAAAAAGTCAATTTTATTAAATGTTTTAAAAAGGCTCCTCCACTCAATTCCTCCATTTTTCAAGGAAGACATTTGTGCATTTTATTCCACTTCTCTTGTGGCATCAATTCGATTGAAAGAGAGAAATTTAAAAGTATGTCACCAAAGAACAAGAGTGGTTAATTTAAATCGCAATAGAAATACAGAGACAAGTGGAATAGGAGAAAATGGAAACTAGAAAAGAAGTGTGATGTTCGTTTACAATCTCATGTTAGCACAGTGACCTTGAATGAAGAATGATGATAATCAGTGTTTTCATTTTCAATGCCAGCGATAGAGTGTCAAACTGTAACCGAGGCTCTACTTTTTGTCGAAAGAGCGTAATTTATAACGAATTTTGGCATGTACAGCAACTGTGTAGCTTTCAGTTTGAGATGTAAACCTACAATTTTAGATTCTATCCAATAGAAGTAGGTATTGCAATTCCCCTTGCTCTACAATTGGCTATAGAAGCAAAAGATGTCCGTCTATTCTCATAATATAAGTTACACAGTTTCATTTGGTTCATTCACTACGTTCTGATCTGACTTTCGAGTGCAATTCACGAATTAGTGTCGACCACATGGACTATTGAGACGGAGGCATGATGTTAGCAACGTACCGGCATGATCTGCGTGTGTAAGACTTTGTTGCCGCACTTGAACGTCAGGACGAAGGCTCCCGGCGTGCTGCGACTTTCTCGAACCAAGAAAACTCTGCAACAAAAGCAACAATACATGAGTCACTTGGATACGTACCAACATAGACAAATAATTTGAGTGACGTGGAGGTTTGGTCTACTCAACAACGTATACAATCATTTTCTCTTACATCTGTTGCACAGAACCTGATGCAGGATTAGCATTGTTGGTTCTTCGTTTAATGCTCCATGATTGTTTTGTGGTGTCTTACGTTTTGGTGAAACGGCTCTTTCTAGGGCGAAAATCCAAAACAACTACCAAGAATAAACCAAAGATCTGATAACATAATTCGTTAACAATTTATAATTCAATTAATGGAACACACTGCCTGTTTGATTGGATTCAAATTCAGCAATCCACTAATTTCCAGACTTACATAAAATACATACATACATTCTTTGAATGTATGTTTTCTTCTTGCTCTTGTTATGACAAAGATCACTTTTCTGAATTATTTTCAAAATTATTTTTCATTTTCTTTAGGATAAAGTGGAAAAAAGTTCCAATACAGAGGAAGAGAAAAAGAATCTGGATAAAAGCTTTTATTCATGGGGAATTTATTTATTTTAACATCTTTAAAGTAGTTTTGTTCTTAGACTACAAGAATTTAAGCACATTCACTAAGTTGTATTCTGCTACTCTCATGGTCCACCATAACTGTGGTACTAACCCGTCGACGGTGCCGTGCCTCGTGACGAGCGCGTTGGCCTGCTCGCGCGTCATGCCGCTGTGGAACCAGGGCTGCGCGATGTGCACGCCGGACTCGATGCCCTGCACGTGCAGCACGGCGGCTGCGGTGGTGGGCGGTCGCGCGTTGCCGCGGCGCGACGGGAGCCAACGCCGCTTCCACAGGTAGCCCTCAGCCATCGCGATCGCCTTCGCCTCCTTGGGGTCCTCGACAATGCGCCCCACCGACCCGGTGAAGTCCATCGCGACGCGCGATCGCACGCTCTCCTGCGCAAGCAACAATTGTTATAGACAATGTGTTGAGAACAAAACCAGTGCTAATTTAAACCAAAAACAATAAATATCAATTAAAACTGAAAAATAATATGAATTATTAATTAAAACTTATAGAGTTACTTAGCTTATAATATATCATATTAAAAACAGGAAAATCAAAATCATAGTAAATAAAAAAATGGAATGAAGAATAACAAAAAATTCAAAATAAAATAAATCGAAGTTTAATCGGTCATTCAAGGAATGTCATTGGGGGTTGCCATGGCAATGTAGTCATAATCTAATCAACTGTTTTAAATTTAGCAGAGCATCAAGAAAAACTGGTCACAAAATTGATTATTATTTACTATTTTTACACCAAAGAAAAGGGGACATGCTACATTGTTCTAATTCCACACAAATCACTCCAATAAAAAGGACTTACCTACTCCATTATTAAAAAGGACACTCTTTGATAACAAAATTCCCGTGCTCTATAGATAAACACAAATCCTATTGGATTTGGAACAAAAGAGGTATTTTAGATAAGTAGAAAACAATTTATTTTGGATTTGGGCGTCTTCAAACGTTACTGACAGTATAATTTGCGGATTAATTGGAGTAATTTTTAATAATTTAAAGGATTTTGCAGTGTCACAGCGCATCAGGATTTAAGATATTCTATGATTTTTCGCTGATAACAAAGTTAGGTCAGTTCTTGACTATATTCCAGAATGTGCACGTGCAATATATCTTACACAAATTTGGTTTCCCTTCTTCACAAGCTAATTGCGTTCAGCTCTAGAAGTGCAATAACTCAATTTGAACTTTTCTCTGTGTAAACTTCAACTTCCAGTTGGAAAGGGCTTCGGAGTGAACGCAGCCAGTTGGCAGAAATTCAAGACGAAGTTAAAATAAATCATATTTTTAATTATCTTTGAGAGATCATTTAGGTACTCTCTTCTAAAGAGAAAGAATTTAAGACGGTAAAATATATAATAAATTTGTATTGGTTGATGTTTTATTATGTAAAGTATGTGTGCAAAATTCTAAAATAGATTAATTCCTAGAATAAGTACCTAGCGTAGTATGTGCGAAGACGATAGAAGGCAGATGCATTCTAATATTACATATTCTGAGAAAGTGTAAGTAGGTAATGCACCGTGAGCCCTCAATCTGGTTCTCCCCCCCCCCCCCTCCCCACTCCATTGCGCCCCACGCAATTCCTATGTAGATATAATTTTATTTTACTGGTGTTTAACTGTACTAATGACGTAGTCTAATGACGCTCATGGTTCATCAAAGTGTTATTTCGAGATTTTACTGATGTCTCTAAAACCAATGAGTAATGCCATACACTGGGTCCTATACTGACACCTTGAGGTCGTATACCAGAGGTCATTGCACACCCCTGAGTGGCAATAATTAGTACAGCAAGTTTAAATGATCGCCTACTCTGTGATTTTTTTAAAATGTGTACCTTACCGAGAGACAAAGCTAGTAGTCGGGAACCATCCCAGAATTTACTCTCTACTTAAAACTGCGAAAAAAGAATTTCCCGTCTTCATAAAACGATGTTCTTTATAATGGATATTATTGACTTTGCTTGCGAGAGGTTCGCGGTGATCAGATGTGATAAAAACAAACAGACTCTCTCCGAAGTCCCTTCTGAGCAAACTTCCACATCTAACCGTGGATGATGTATTGTTGTCCCAGGGCTGACATTGCGTCAATCTATAACAGACTTGACTGACAGGCAACGGCTAAACTTGGCTACCGACTGGCACGTTGCATTTGACACGTTCACTGCCTGCTTGATACCTCATGCCGGTGCGCGAGAGCGGCTAAATTTAACTCGGCTCGATCGGTAAAGCAGTCCCTCTCACAAAGAACTCCCCCTCGACAAACAAGCGAGAAGAATATTTGTACAGGGAATCTCAATTCCAAGGTAAACTTTGATTCAATTTATTTGCAATCACGAATCGTTCTTTGGGAGGTTTCAGAGATAATCCATGGTCTCGGTTGCTCAGAAGATAACGAAATAATTTGAATTGTTAGAAAATATAGAACGAAATTTGGATCAGTATTCAAATTCTCTGGTTCAAGAACGACTTCCTTATGGTTTCAGTATGGGGAATAGGATTGGTCATTATAACAAGAGAGAATGGTAATGGAGCATTAAATTAACACAACTACTAAATGGATTCGCGTTCAATTAGACACAATGTAGGTTCTAAAAGTGAATTGATTTATTTCCACAGCTAAGAAAAATCACTCATTTTCTTTACCTCTTAGTTCGTAGATGTAGCAATTAAATTGTCACTTTCATTTCTATTTTAAGATTTATCGAATATTGGTTCTCGATAGAATGATAAAATGTGCCTCTTTGTTTGGAAATTTTTCTTCTCTAGTCCACTTTAATTGGTATTGTCAGATAACAATGAATAAGCTGCCTATACGATCTCTGATGGGTTTGAAGCTTAAGCCCTTCAAAACAGTCTTATTTTGATAACTGAACGGAGTATTTAGCCAGAGCAACGTCCCAACAAGCCGACAGCAACAATATTAGTGCTACGTCCACATTTTTATGACATGGAATATCAATTCTATCTTAAAGTTGATAGAATCGATCCGGCTGGTGGATAAATACTCCCGTAGAGTGTGCAAACGCTAGAGAGGTTGAATGAAGGAGAAAAGAGGCGGAGAAGGAAATTCATTTCTGAATTCTGACAGTACAAGAAATGTGACGTGTGCGCAAACGTTTCGAAACGCTCCGCCTGTCAAACTGTGAGATCACTTGTCGTTTTCGTCGATACATGTTTCTGAAATGCCCGTTAATAAATCCATTTCCTACCGCTAGGTAGCGCCCGGTGACGCATGTAATACTAATCCAACATATGTGAGGCGACAGGGTTTTGTGAAGACCTACGAACTCGGACATGGAAATCCATGGGACATAAAACTGGAACGTCCGATGAGCAGACATTTTAATCCGAGGGCGCGACCGAAAACAGACATTGTCTAGACGCGAGTAGTAAAGATAACCCCCATAAACCCTAATGGACATGGGGATCATGAAAACATGCTGGATGCTTGTTTTTGTATACGGGCGCCACTAAAGCGGGGCATTTTATATCGTGATTCGGTTTATTTTTGCTAAGTTTCAAAAATTGATTTTATCTGATAATCCACCGAGATAGGTTATAAGTCACACAATATTCTAGCGATTTCGGTGCAGATGCTTAAGCGACAAAGTTGTAGCAATTGAATGAGCTCATTTTAAAGTGGTCCACACCTTTCTAGGAGTAACCAGTGACTACAAATTTGTAGCTTCAACAAAATAGTTATCTTCGAGAGGACGGTCACAATTCCCAAAAAATGAAGAAGTCTTTATTAGTCCTCTAGTATTGTGGCATAAGTACACAGTAGTGAAGGTTATTTGTCTCTAGTTTCAAGCAAACATTGTACTCACATGTGGAACAGTGAAACTGTTGTACTCTTTCGGCCCCATCGTGTCGACCTGTTTGTTCTTGAACGCCCTGTAATTCTCTCGCAATTGTTTCCCGTACTGCGAACACAGAAGAGAGAGAGAGACGGCATCAGTCCACCGTCATATGACATTACCTCGGCGACAGCACACATTTGACCGGCGAAGCGGCGGCGGAGGGAGACAAAGAAAAACACAATGTATGCGATCCTAGCGGAACAGATAGCGACGCGTTTCCGGTTCTCTTTCGGTACCGGAAATGGTTCCGGAACATCACTGCTGATCCTAAGTTATGTAATGGAAATAGTGCAGTATCTGATTTTGTGCCAGAGAGACAAAATAGTCGTTGCATTGGGTGGTTTGGGACAATTTATACACTTTAAATAAATTACATACTAATAATTATTCACTTCTTATAATTCTGTGTCTGTGTCATTACGGGTTATAAACATTCATTAAAAGTGCAGCAATGGCCTTGTAAAATGGTGCACGATCGCAGTTTTGCCATCAGGCAGACTGACACAAAGCAATCACAAGTGAGTCAAACCCCCCGGTATTATATAATGTCTATAATTTGATTGGGTGACCTTCGTCAAGGACAAAGTTGCAGCGAAGAGTTGCAGTTTCCATATTCAATTATTCTCTGTGAAATTGTCACTCATTCAACCTCTTCTGGAAAAAAGTCAGTAAACTAGTAGATATAATAACTCATGCACACGAAGTTGAAAGAAAACTTCGCGAGTTCCTTCATCAGTGATCTCTTTGATCCAACTCTTCGCGGATTTCCGTCAAACCGGAGGCTGATTTGCCGTCGCTGTTGCTTCACTTGGCGCTCAAAAGAGGCGTGTTTTCAGCTGCGAATTCAACGACGAGTCTGACGACGCGATTAACGACGAGGCGCATTTGAACCGGCGACGCGGAAAACGATTCATATACACATGTTGTGGAACCAAGAATAGATGGAAATACTGTGTGCACTGCGGACATAAATATTCACTGAAATCAGCACAAAGGTTGTAACTTGTTCAACTTTATGATTGGTGTGTTTTGCTGAAGCATAATGATTATTTACATTAAAAATATTGATCGAAATTAGTTTTTAATAAAATAATAACTAAATTTTGGATATAGCTATAGATTGTCGATTAAGAAGATACGAGAAACGATTTAGCTTTACGGTTATTTGGAATGTAAATGCGTTGTTTTTTGTTTCTGTATCTTTAGCTCGTGCGAGCTTTTCGGCCAAATTGAAGAATTTCCTTTTGAGATGTTGGAACAAATCATTTTTTGAGCGAGTTCACACAGAACGACTTTTGGAAGAATGACGACCAAAGTTCAAACTTTCATCAGTTAATTTGTTCAAGACATCTGTCTCATTGTGTAACCCGGTCTTCGAACTTCACTTTACGCTAAAGATATGACAAATTGGCGTCGCTTTCCGACGTTTGGTTCATTCAATCTCCGCATACGTCGCCGAGTAACTGGAGGTAGCAGCACTACACATGCATGCTGGAATCAGAATACAAGAGAGACAGACGTGTGTCCTCGAGTAGAAACAAGAGAGAGAGAAAAAGAAAAGAGAATTCCAGAACTTTGAGAGTCGCGGACGGGATTCCTGAGACTGATTATGAACAGCGCTCCACCAGAACAGAATGCACAGAAGAAAACTTCAGAGAATTTTAATCGAGAGAGTCTGCAGCGTAAACGCGAAGTTTATTTATAGAGAAACCGAAAGGATTTAATTATTGCAATCTGCCGGCTGGACAAAGATGACCCGAAGTTTTACCAAGTTATTTGAGACAAGGTTGAGCTAACTATTGAGAGGCCACTAAGCCAACACAACCCTTATCGAGCAGTAAAATATAAAGGTACATTTCTATCTACTGTGATCCTGATCTATAACAGAATATTATGCGTAAAGGCCAATAATTGCGTCTTAAAGCTATTAATATTGGTAGCTGCAATCGGTTCTTTGGACATATTCACAGAGAAAAAGGGGTTAAAAATAAAATAAATTATATACGTAAATGTAAAGATGTGTACACTCACATTCAACAATTGTTTACCCGATAACCTTGTTGATATAGATACAGGGATCTGGGTACAAACAACTTCAGAATGCGATTGTACACATATTGTTCCAATCTTGTAATGATTCGATGGAATCGACAAGACTTCCAAACTCCCTTGAACAGCTCGCTTCGCTCGTCGAGCAGTGACTGACCTTGGCGAGCCGCATGGCTGTCACCCAGCAGAGTCTGGCGCGCTCCGACACGCAGGCGAGACAGTGCAGCTCCGCCGGCTCCGCCTGCTCCGACGCCTGGTCGGCGGCGCTCGCCGTCGGGCGGAGGCACAGGCCGAACTCCGTCGGCGCTTGGAGCTGGTTGCGCGCGTTCAGCGTCGTGTACACGTGGTACTCGGACAGGTGGGCGAACACGTGGAGTTCTCCGTCATTCTGCAACATCAACACGACGTCAGTTCTCAGTCAACTTCAACATCAACTTCAACATCAACACGACGTCATTTCTCAGTCAACTGCAACATCAACACGATGTTAGTAGGGTGAGGTTTAATATACGTAATTGGTTGTATATGCTTTTCCTACTAATTTTATTCAATTCCTCAAAAATAGTTTTCGATAAGGAAATATCTTTAAATTGAACCGACCGTCCGTATTTAAAATGTCAAATTAGTCAACAAATTCTTCTAAAATTGTTCGAGTTTTGAAATAATTATAAATAATATGATTCAAATTAACAATGCTCTGTAGTATGAGAGTAATTAGGCAAGTCGGAAGTTTAATTTTCCACAAAGGAACTCGGTAACTGACACAATCTTAATTACCCTGGAAAGAGTGGTTCTGAAATTATGCAGACAGAAAACCATCATCATAACTGCCTCTCAGCAATGCAGTTAGTTAAATTAAAATAAATGTAGCGAAGAACGGCTTCGGTGTCATATTCTTCGCGTTCAAAACGCTCACCAATCTTAATTTGTGCGAACTCTGAGCTTCATCACCTCCATCCATTACATTCCGACAACGTCTGTTCGTATTTTGGAAATATCCTAGATACCACCCGCAGAACACAACTGTTGTGCGGGTTGCAGCACGGATGCCCCCGCGCGACCTGCACTCTACTTCGCATTGTTGCTATGGCACATTCGATCAAAATGTTCGGTTACCTCGCTCAGATTTTACATCTAGTAAAAACGCATGGAGAGGAAACATCGTTCTAGATCAAGATAATATTACCATTGCATTAGCTCTTTTATTTGTTATTTTTTTTTGAAGTTTGAATAATGATTCACTGTCTGAATGGCAAGCTGTAAAACTAGTTTTTCATCACCAGTTGCACATTACAATGCACTACTTGTGTACATTTAATTATGTGTTGTAAGTTATGTCGTTTTTTTATGAACACGAGAGAGGTCGAGCGTAGCCGTGAGTTGACAGAAAACTGACGTGCAAAATGAATCATCTGATGGTAGACGTGATATTAAGTTGATTCTTTTGAAATGTTGCAACACGGGCTGTGGTTTCATGGAAATAAATTCTTACATTAATGCTTCAGAGATGGCTGTGATAGTATTTTTATTTATTTTCACAGATTTGAATACAGGTTTGCTTTCTATTTAATGATTTTTTTCGTCATCTTGTAATTAATATTTTTTAAATGCAGAAGTCATAAGAGTTGATATTGACACTTGATTTTCCACTATATTCAAATACTGCATATTTAAACAATAAAATATATCCCGTTAGAATCGAAAACTATTAAAATTATATGAGCTTGCTCGGAAAATTCCTGAGCATACAACAGTATAACTTTATAACCTCACAAGTGCCGAGATATTTTAATTTCTAAATGCATTAAAAACCAGAGGTAACACATTAATCACCTTAGAAACCAATTAGAACCCCAACTTACCAACTCCTCATCGTCCAATTAACAAATTAGAATTCGAGACAAACCCTGTATTATAAAGCATCCATTCTTGATCATGTCAAAAAATAAAAATAAAAACTCCACCGACCAAAAAAATTTAAATTCAAGGAACAAAAGTTAGCGAATTATCTCATCACTAATGTGCGTTACAATGAAACGCACCCTCTAATCAACAGGTATAATCTCTACTCCCGTCAAGTTTCGATGAACTCAGTACAATGACTGATTTACCGTACAAAAGTTCCTCCCACATAGCGCGGGGCTGTAATCTCACCCAGCGCAGGTTACAATTAAAAGATCGTTAGTGCCGCGTTCGACTCGGTTGCTATGTAGTTAGCTAGTTCATCCGCCTCCGGGGTCCACGGCTAAGAGGACGCGTATTGTAGAACGAGGAGAAGATACAGAATTATCCGCTGGAGTTGTAATGTAAAATGTTTTTTTTTCGTCGAAAAAAAGTTATGCCAGAAGTTATAAGACGCCAGAGTACACTGTTATTCGAAGAGTGAAAATAAAAAATAGAATCCTCTGATGTATGCTTTCTTAATATTTGTCCCTGGAACATGCCAAAAAGCTTCCTGAGAGCTTTCCAATGTTTTTCTTATAACAAGTAGGTAGGTACAGAAAGAAAGTAGAATTGAAACAATAAATAATAAATTTAACACTGGACAGCAGTCCCAGGGGACGCCAGGTTGGAAATATTGAAATGCATGCAATCGGCACAGAAATCGAAGTGTTCATGGTTTTTTGTCGATGAAACTGCCAAATACCGGTTTATTCTGGTGATAAGATATTGGGGGCTTTACAGGGATACAAACCTAAGAGTTTAAGAGATCATTTGATTAAATTATATAATTAAAGCCTGCATACAGTAATTTGTCCCTATATGGACAACCGTTATTTTCCTTGTTGTACTGAAAGCACAATTAAACATGATTTTAGTCACAATTTCGATATTAAATTTTATCATTATTCTGTTCGGGATGTATCCAGGCTTCTTAAAATACGTTTTGAAGACGGAACTTTTACCCGACCCTTATTATATTCCTTCAGAAACTACATTACCCACAAATAGCTCAAGGGATTCTCCATATATCCGTTTCAAAATTATCTCGTAAACTACCTCCTATAAGCCACTAACGATTCTTCATTTCATCCTCTTCTCGTTTTAGAGACTAGTTGCCTGTTACCTCGACGACCAGTCAGTCGATTTTTATCTCATTTCAAACTCCCACTTCCATCGAATCCAACCCGAAGAAAGAGTATTTCAGAACCGATCTGTCAGTGATTGAGGCCGGGCATTAACGACGCACCCTACATCAACATCATGCGGCCCCCCCCCCCCCCTCACGTCCGAAGAGAAGACCGAACACGTTTTTTTAACATCAGCTACTGTAGAGAGGAGCAAAAATCATGTGAAAGTTACAAAAAGAAGAAATGTGGCTTTGGATTTTTTTTATGTTTCATTTGCAAAGCCATCATTTTCAATACCGGCTTACACTATAAGCGGAAATGTCGTGTCCATATTTAAAAGTATTTTACATTCTAGGTATACATACAAGGTTATAGCTATAAAGTGCATTGTTGACTTTAACGCGATCATACTTCCTTGTTGTCTTTCACCACAGCATTGTAATTTCAAATTATTTGTAATTATTTTCTAGAATTACTATAATTATTGCTCGAATGACCGTAATATTGTCATTAGCAATATAACTGCGTCTTTTAGACCATCCGTACATGCAATGATCTCCATTATTTTTATTAAAATAATCATACTTTCCATCGGAGTATAATAAGTGAAAGATAACAAGAGGGACATTTCTTTTCAACAATCGTAAGATTTAGATTTTTGTCTCGTCAAATAAAGTCCAAGAGCCAATCAGAGAATCTCCGATTTTTTAGATATCAAATGGATATCAGAAATATGTCAATGAGGTTTAAAACTCCTAAACATTGATTGTAACTGATAAAATCTAGATACAAATCAAACACGATTTGAAACCACGTGACAAAAAGATCAAAGTGATTTTTTTAAACAAAATCCAATAAAACGTGAAATCTCAAGTGATAAGCTCATGACGGTAAGACTCGATCTTGAGTAACCCAGCCTCGATGTACCTCACCTGTTTTCAATCTTCTCTATCTCTCTTTCTCTCTCGCTTCTATTCAAGTTCTTCGGGATGACGTAACGTGCATGACCGGTGAAATAAGAACTGTTGAGCCTAGTTGCACTCGCCTATAGATACAGTTCAAACCAAGCCAGCCTCAATAATCTAGACTTCGGCCACTCTAGGTGATGCCAGCGATACATAAATCATGGTTGATCATTCTGCATGTACTGCTTTCCATAACTGATGTCACAAGTCAATATACCGGCTTTATCTAATGAATAATTGCCTTCCCCACATAGTTTTTTTTTTCTTTACACGCTTATTTCAACTTTTATATTATATTCATAGAGTAATTTAGATATTATAATCGCAAAAATAAACATAGGTAGAAAGAAAGAAATATACGATAAGTAATTCTACCAAGTAGGCAGCTTATTTTCTTTTGAAAAATCGAGGGAAAATGTGAGACAACAAATTATTTTACAACATTAAAAAAGCAGCAACCATTTTTCAATTTGATGGTACATTAGTTACTATAAAACTGTCTGGAAAACCGCTTTAAAAAAATGTTATTTTAAGATTTTACTGCTCATTATATTATAAAATTTCGTCCAGTCACTTTTTCAAAACTACTTTATACCCCTGTGCGGCATTTACAAAATGGCAGCACTGCATGAATAAAACAACGCTAATGCACACTACAGAGGAGCTCACCACCGAAAACCTTTGATCTCGGGCTGAGCGCGTGGACACAGAATTCAAATTTCATTCCAATTATAACAGCACAAGGGGCCTACATTATCCTCTATGCAGTTCACGTATACGCGCTAGATTAGACAGCAATTGTCGCTCATCGGTAGGTAAAGCGATTGTTTCACGAGACAATAGGATCGATACCAACTAGATGCTAAACTAAATAGGCGAGCTGAAATTTGAAACGACCGAAATGGAAGTGACAAATTAGAGGTTGGAGCTAATGAGATGACAATTGTATACGGTCATCAAAATGGAGCATTTTGATCTTTTGATTTCGGTCATTCTCGATCGGCATTTATAGTAATAATTACATTTCCTGAATGTAGTCTTATAAAGATATTAAAATGTATCTATTAAAAAAACTGTATTGACAACGATTTCAGTCAAAGCTCCAATAAAGTTATTTCCATGCGTGCATCACGGCTCAATATCTGCAAATATACCCGATATTTCCATTTTATCAATAAAGATTACAGTTTTTGTATGACTCCAGTTTGCTCACTTCACCTTTTCCATCAAACTTACAAAGAAACGTACGAAATAACATATCAAATGGCCTCAATATTCAACAGCTGTATGCACATATGAAGTCTATGATTGATGCAAACGCCAATCGCGACGACAATGCATCCGCCTGTAATAAGCTATAGGAAGTCGAGAGAAGATTTAGAACACAAACCTAATCACTCGCATCTAAAAGTCAATCACAAATCTAAACGTCCATGACAAAGAATGTCATCGAATGATAGCACCCATGACCTACATGTAACTGCAGTGTGATCCTTGAACGACTATATCCTAGCTGCCGCTAGTGACACTCCATTAGGCAAAAGCTGTGTCGAGAGTGCACGACGTTATGCCCCACAAATCAGGAAACTGGCCTCCTGTCAGAAACCGCGTGCATGAATTGATCACAATCTGGTCGCGAACGCCTCGATGCATTTAGAACAGGTAACATTATGCAGTTTACTAAACGAGAATTAGCTGTTTTGTTGAATCACAGTGTTGCAGGATGATTATAAAATGATGATTAGTTGGTGTGGTGACTAATAATATGAAACGTGCCAAGAGTAATAATTATGCGTGGATCACTAACTGTTGTTGAAAATAAACAAAATATAAATATTATACCGGAATCATTTCTGTACCTCAGAGGTGGAAGGTCCAATGTCCATTTTCTCGACATTACATTTGCACAACTTTCGGAATCATGTAATCGAGTTATATTAATTGCAACTGAGGATGTATTGAAGTATCCTCTTACAAAATTACATGGTTAACTATTTATTACAAATATGGTTGGATGAAGGCAGAATTACTGGTATTTGAGCTCACCTCAGGAATCATGCATGGACTATATTCTATCTCTTCAGGTACAGATTTTAGCTCAAACTTCGCAAAATGAAAATATCAAAATGATTATACTGAAAGTCTTTTACCTTTCGCATTTAGACTTTTCATTGAAAGTGTAAATAAAGCTCGAAATAAAGTCTTGAAACTTAAGCCCGTTTTCTTTTGATTAAGTGGCGCAAAAGTTTGTCCTCTGTTGATAGAAACATATTAGTTCTATAAAAAAAAATATAAATTTAAATTCGCTTCGAACGACAAACTTTTCTTTACCTCAGCGGCGCGTTTGTCTCGTTCAAACTTGAACGCTAGAGAAAAGTTGCGACGTTTTGTCCGACCACGGAAGGAAGTGAAACTAAACAACAAATAAAAAGCGACTAGAGGCGACAATTGATTCAGTTTCTGCAAAGCTCCGAGAGTTTACCGCAAAATGTTTCGCGGAGGCGTTCAAGACTTGCAAATTACTCATCTCGTCGCAGCTAGCGTCTGCGAAATGACTAGTCAATCTTCGGAGTGCATAAACTTGACTGCCTGTCATGACTAATATTTCTATTTTGAAACAATCACCGGAGAAAGGCAGAGCGAGAGATAATGGAAATAAATTCTAATCTTGTACAGTAAAATATGGACCATTCAGAGCCATGCACACAAACCGTAATAAGATTAAGGTCAGAGGCGTTTAATCCTTTAATTGCCTACTTTATAATTATCAAACAAAGTCGAATCATAAAATCCAGTTTTAACTTTTCAGTTGATGGCTAAAGTTCACGACTTCTATGACGCATTTGGCACCCTAAATTTAGTTCATATCTGCAAAGTTGTTGTTAGTGTGCTTGAAATCGTCTAAACATCGCCATTTTGAAGATTCTCAACAGAAAAGATGATTATTTTATAGTCCACGGTTTAAATTATTGGCATTCTGATCACAAATTAAGCTACAGAGTTTCCACCACAGTAATTATCTCGGAAGACCACAAAATAATTTGAAACCCAAATTACTTTTTAATTCTTTCACCTTGAATTACAAATAAGATCTCATATGAATTAAAGCTGATGGTCCAAGATTTATGAACAAACGCCTTCTTCGCAGGGGGAAGAACAATCTCTTAGAGTGAACGTACTATAGATAGAAATTATAGTACTCCAACCGGTTTCCACTGATTTTTTTTAACTGATTTGTTTTGGAAGGTAAAAAATCTCAGCATCCTTCTCCATTGTGTTCGGCGCTGTACGCCATATCTCTTCAACTTCGAGCCCCGGCATGACTGGTGATGCTTTTCTCATGCACGTGGTTCGAGACGGCTTCTGTAGCTGGACCGAGCGAACGCCCAGCTTCCAATTAGATCAATTATCGCATAATAAAACCGCCTCCGAGCAATTCGGAGGGAAGGAATTGTTCGATTCGGTAATCTTGTGGATGACGATTAGGATCTAAATAACTTGTGTGAAGGATAAATATTCGCATGGCAACAGAGAGCCTGCCAGCAGGTACGTTTATGTAATTTTGTCTGTGTAAAAATACTAGGAAAACGCTCTGAGTAACGCGTTGATGAGCGAGCACGGATACACGCAACACCTCGAACCGAAATTATGTTTATCGAAAATGTCATGAAAAGCCAATAATTCTTGAATTTCGTCACAGACTTGTATAAATATCTCCAAAATTTCCAAAAATATTGGTCCCAATAACCTTGCTAAGTTTTAAGTTGATCGATTAAACCTTTGATTGAACGGTTCCTTGTTAAGTTTCAAAAATCACAGGATATCTTTCAAACAATATACCTGGGACCACTCATATGATATGATATTACTGTGTACACAATATCAGATCAATCTGTTAAACGGTCATTATTAGTTTCATTTCGTTTGAAACTTTCTGCTCTAACTACGTTGCCTTGAACTAAAGATTCGATGTCGCCGTGAATTTGACAGCCAACACACAAAATGTCCCTAAAATTACAAAAACTTTTGAAAATAACTACAAATTAGACTGAAAATTGGCAAAAATACCTTAAATGTTGCTACCAATTACCATGCGAAGTTTTTAGTTGGTCGGTCAATCGGCAATACCCGCTGCACGAGAGCGGGTATTGCGTTGATTGTTTGAGTATCTCCTTGCAGCAGTCTGGTCGGGGGTCTCTTTGCTCCTTGATGCTTTATTATTAACGACATTTTGTTTCAACCTTTTAGATTTAGCTTCGTCAGTTTCTTGATCTTCAATTTCACGCAGACGCTTTTTCGCCTTTATGGCTTTCATTCTAGCAGAAGTCTTTCCATTTTTCGGCATGTTAAATAGGGATAAGATAGGTAATGAAAAAGTAAGAAGTAGAGTACCTACCTAATTAAAGTACAATAATATTTGTGTGATCAATGTTTGAAATGCACGAAATGTGTGCTCAAAGACGTAATGTATTCAATGTCGTAATGTTACGAAATGAATCTTGAACAAAACTTCGCAAATATGAAAATAAAGTAATCACCTTTCAACTAATAAGCGAAAGGAATCAAAGTTCCACACAAAAAACGGATCAGGTAAAATAGTAACTACCTAGTTTAGAAACGGAATGAATCCAACGTTCCACAATTAAAATAAGACAACGTATAATGTTTTGAACTGAATGAATCAAAACTTTCAAAAAAAAATAGCAACCTTCAAGGAAATGTCAGGCTAGACAGAAGCTCAGAAACGGAATAAATCCAACGTTTCCAAGAAGAAAATAATTTGAAATAATCAATCCCCTGGACAAAAACTGTAGATACCTAATATCTATGCTTTAAAAGCGATTCAATTTTACTTATACCTTCACAAAGTACACCAAATTGCCAAAATTATCAACGAAAAGAAGCAAAATGCAGGAGAGATTTGGAATGACGTGTGAACGCTAGAAGAGAACAAACGCCACTCAATGATATTATTGAAATGTGAGCTTATGTTTCTAATCCCTCCTGGATGCAAAATCAGCCAAGTAGAAACACGGGAGGCACGGCCATTAGAACTACGAATTGACGAAAAGACAATCAAGGTCCTTACAAACTCGAAATGATTTGTTGGAAACTATGATCCAAATTGAATTATTCAAATTTGATCAACTCAATAAACATAAAAATATCTGCTTTTCACTAAAAAACTGTACATACCATCAAAACACTCTTGTACCTAAAGCAAATCAGATTCAGTTGCATTGGAAAGACATTCATTTTCAATGTTTCATTTCTGACAGCTATTAAAAATGTCAATAAGTGCATACTTTCTTGACAGATTCGGCTGAAAATTTGTAAAATAAGTGACATTGTTGGTCTTACTGACCATGCTAAATATGAGTTTGATCACATTTCTCGAAGACCATTTTCATTTTTTAGGCTATCAGGAGATACTTATTTTAACAATGAACCAATGGATGGATTTCAAAAAAAAAATTGGGTCTGCAAACAGAGAAGGTTGTCTTTACATGTGTGCAAAATTTCAGGTCGATCGGTGAAACGGTGCGACTTCCATTGCTTCCTTTAGCATACAAAAACAAAAACAAAAAAAAAAACAAAAAAAAAAACAGAGGTCCGTGCTAAAAGAGCCAAATGGAGTCGCTCGCTTCGCTCGCTCAATCATTTAAGCAGCTGAGACTTGGTCCCTTGCTTAGTTTCCTTTTCTAGTTTTCTTTTTGTTGACAACTAGAAACTTATTATTTTGGATGTCACGCTAGCGTACAGTCCTTTAGATACTCGGATATGTGTAAATAAATGACGAAGCGTCGAAAAAGTTATTTTTTTACACTGCATCCTCAAAACATACAACTAAAAGCTATGCAAAAAATGCATGCAGTAATGGCATAAATTTTCATAAATAAAAATTTACCAAATTAAAGTTTCAGAATTATACTGAAGTATCTTTTTTGTGCGGTTTTAAAGTCGCACCTTTATGCAACTATGCATGACGTAGAAAAGACAATTGAATGGATGATGGGAAGACGGCGGTAATGGACTATTTATTAGTATGAACCTTCTAAGTACTTGCCTCAAAATGTGGGAAGCCTAAGAAAATGTCTCAGAAAGGACGAAAAATCCATAGCTCTGAGCCGACCTGTTTCGTTTCCAAGGTATCCTATGCAATACAGATTTCCACTTTAGCTCTCATTTCCAATTGAAATCCGGCCCCGCCGAAAATATGGAGACGTCACAAAACGTTCGTAAATAAAAATCTGAGCGCGGTGAATTTCCTTTCTAAACCTGATACCGGCGTCAAATACATATATCACACTTTCAACTCGGAAGGAAATGAAATTATATTTTCATTCTGTCAGTCTTCATTGGCGCGAGCGAGTGAAATATTCAATGAAGAAGCCGTGTCATGTCGCAGGATAAGACTCCGAATCCCCGGACGATAAGATGATAAGATTGATAAGATTGATGCGGCGCCTATTAGGCAAATGAAGGCAGATTCGAGGCGCCGCTGATAGGCGAGTGAAACGCATGGCAGGCTCAGGGCTTTTTATTTTATCAAATTGATCAAGAAGGCGGTGGATTTCAGATTTGTTGTAATGCGTTAAGCCGAACTGTACTCGATGCTTGACTTTTTTTTCGAGAATTTTGAGCCAGAGGTTAACACCCTCACGACTGTCAAGTGTTCCTGTATATACACATTTTTAATTGTACAAATCAGTCTCTTCCGATTGTTTTGTGGATTTATAGAATGTTTTTTTCCTAATATTTTTTTGTTTTACTTTTAAAATTCGGCACATCTAGACATTTTTCAACTATTTTCTTGAAGTCCTGTTATAAATACATCAAAACGATACGAAATACGCCGATTCAAAATTATCTAGCAATGTTATCGCCATGTTACCAAATGAAGAAAAAAGAGAACGAAAAAGAAAAGCTTTTCTATATTTGTAGAGTATTTGCATGGTTGGGTAAAAGAGCATCAGAGAAAGTGAACAAACAACACTTGACTTCCAGAAGCTATTTCTAATTCGTAAAAGACCTTGCCAACAGAATCTTGAAACTCAAGCAATATTTCACAAATCGATGGCGTTACTGGCGATTCAAACGTGTTTTATTAGTTTAATTATAGGAAAGTTATTGGTATTGTTTTGGTCAGCAGAACATTTTGCCACCTATCGATAGAAGGCTCGATCCATCGTACCTGCCAATACCAAAGTTCCAAATGTGGAGAGAGACAGAATATTTTCTGTCACGATAATGGGATTTTATGTTGAAAGTACCGGACTACTACAATCCATCCAATATTGTGTACAATGAACTTTGTCGACATCTTTTATATTGAACTCATATTATACATTTATCGACAATTGTATTATTAATTATAAGCCCTCGATATGTTCCAAGTGTCGTCGCAATAAACTAAGAAAAAAAAACGTAAACCCAGCAAAAGGTTCTAAATAAATTGAAAAAGTATAAGAGCACCCATAAATAAATTATGTTAACAAAAGTTGGGTGTGGTCATAACTTCAAAAAAGTTATGATGCAACAAAATTTTCCTTTTCATCAACCTTTTAACCTCTGTACAAATTAAGCTTCTGGTTCATCATAATCATAAACGTGTACACCCACGAACACATATAACTCATGTTTCTGGCTCATTAGATTAACCTGTGCGCCCGCACAGCCGTAAATGCATTGATTGAGTTACACAGCATCCAAAAGTCCTGCAATGCCGGAGGATGCTCTCAATAGCGTGTAGGCAATAATCACAGCACGGTAGCTAGCTGCATAATTCGACACACCGTAAAAGATAATAACATACAGAGATAATTCAACAAAAAGGCCTTAATTCCACATTCGAAAACTACAAAAAGTAGATAGGCAACTAGCCCGAGGTCACAGAATAACGAAAACGGTCTACGAACGTACAACAATGAAAAACAAATACCTACTAATACACAACAGTCTAAATCAAATATTACACACACGGCCTATCCCTTAGAACAAACCATCATTAGGAGTACATGAAAACATTTCCAAATATAGACAACGTTTTAGTAGTTGCAGGTACTAACTCGGTAGGTAAACTGTAGAGTACGTATTACATCATATGCCAGCACTTATTAGACAGCTGAGCAATGTCAATAGAGAGTACCAGCAAGTTGGGTAATACTGCCTCCAGGGCATTTGCCACGAGAAATAGTCGTCAAAATTCGACTGTTTACACAACATTTCCGAAAAAGTAATTGGATTAATACTTAATAATTAATTCAATAATTTTAGTGACGAAATACAAGAGAAGGTTTCCTAAATATAGCTTTTGAAGATTTGAACAATTAAAATTAAAATAATTAACATCTACTCCTTGAGTAGACCTAAGAAATAAAAATATTTAACTACATATAAAAATGTTTTTGGCCAAACTCGATGTATTTTTGGCCATAACATCCTTATTTTGTCGGCTTCCAGACGACTTTGGGCACACAAATTGTATTCGTCACTATAAAATAGCTTTTTGTTATTAGTATTTTTCACATTTTTCATTTTAATTGTTCATAAGAAATGACATATTTAAGAAATATAATCTCCAGTATTACCTTCGAGTCAGACTATTCTAAGTCCCGAAATACTTTTGAAATACACGAAACTGTTTCAATCTATTTTGGTCACTCTTGTTTCACTCGCCGATTAAAAGCTCGATTACTCCTCAACTTTCTCGTCCTATCACCGAATCCCCTATACATCGTGTACTCACAATCAACAAACATTCGATTCCATTCTGTCCCGCTTCGTGTGTGCATACAAAAAAGGTCTAGCCCTCATTTGGTGACTCCACCAACCGTGCAGACTGTGCATTACGCAACGTGTAGCGTACAGACCAGGACATTGTTGAAATTATCCACGGCGAAATGTCGGACAAGCGAAGAAAACACGCGATGGAACAAAACATCAGGACATGCAAGCTTTTGTTCACTTCAAAATGACAGCTAATTATTTATGCACATTACCGGTGGATTTAATATGTATCTCCTTTGCTACTTATGCCGACAAATTGTGTTGGTCCAGGAAGCGACATTAATTCACAAGGGCCCCATGATTAAAGGCAACGAAGTGTTCAAACATTGATAAGAACAATCAATTGGTCTTAATATCAGACAAGATCATGATTGATCGATTAATATGACGGTTATTAAGTGTGTACATCCTTCATTCGTCAATGAAAAGTCGCTTTCGTATTCTAGTTTGTCTCCAAGCTCGAAACCAATAACCTTATTCCCTTCTTGAACATACATTGTTCAGTCATGCGATGGGCGTACCATTCGTACCAACCACCTTATCAGAAGACTTATCATAGTCGGTCAAATAAAATGTACTTACTCCTATAATAATTTATATCGCCTTGCTGTAATTGTGAAAGAAAACAATGTGCCTAATTACAATAATTAAAAGTCGTTGTCGTTGACTGGCACAAAGACGGTGGAAGTAAAAGTTAATTGATTTTCAGTGAGCTAATTGTCGAAGAGACGGAGACCTTGTGGAAGCGATGGGTTAGCAACAGTACATGGCATTGATTCAGCGTTCCCGGGTCATCTTTTTCTACACAGGTGTGTCCGATCGACGAAAATTCGTTACTAATCGTAATGGATAAACGAAGTACTAGAATAGCACACAAATGATACTTGCGTTTAGCCAGAAAGAGTAAAACGTTGATGAAGTAATTCGGAATGACACTTGATGAAAGTGATTAACGGTCACGAATTTAATGACACTTAAAAAGCAGGGAACGATCTTAAGTTAAAAAACCCGTACGCTGTCACCCGATGATTTTACTTCCCAATTCATTCCGCACATAATGTAGTGCTGGCGCTGCCAAAAACATGAAAGCAAGCGGCGAATAGAGAGGGGAAGATTAATGATTAACCGAGAGTCGAACTCGGCTCCCCCGGAAATTAGCCTTCATTTCCGACGTCAGGCGAACGAGAAACTAATTTATTACACTTTAAACGAAAAACATTTCTTTCAACTTATCGACTTTGAAATTTTAATTCACATTCGATTAGCAGTTATAATATAGTCGTATCGAGGATGGAAAGTCGCTGAATCTCAATTGAGGTAACTGTAAAATGACAGTGTCCGTTAAAACTGTACCTGTAGTCGCCTCTTTGGCCGGTGTCTCTTCTTCGCCTCCTATTCGCCGGTACGCATGATCGCCGGTGCGCCGATGTGAGTGGACGTGTGTTCGTGTTGGGGGCTAGGTGAAGACTGAGAGGCCCGAGCGAGCGACGCCGGTTCGTCTGCCGGCTGTGCAGCGGAGCTAGCGCCACCGACGGGACAATGCCGAAGCGGTGTTTCGCTTTCCGTCGACCGATAGTTCAACGACTAGCACAGTTTGACGCCGCACACTCGTTAAAAAAAAGATAGATATTGGCGGACCAATTGTAATTTTTATGCCCGGATAAAACGAGTTGCGGTAATGAATTTCTCGTCCCCAATCAAGAAGTATATTGAGACTCATCGGAAGAGCCATCTTTCGCTTCCTTCATTGGAGGCCGTGACCGATTTTGATTATAAAAAGAATAACATTTTGTCGACCTGTAAATCATCCAAACTAAGAACTCCCAAATGCTGCCACAAATTTCCATACACAGTTTCAAGGACTTTTCAAATGATAATACGTACGTTTTTCTCTACAAGTTTGATAAAATATATTTCAGTACGTAAAACCTAGACACCATCATATTTATACATGAATACCGTATTTTGAAAAAGGTAATAAAGCTCATTTAAGCACGAAATAAAGCTGTTTCGACTAAAACATTCCTTTTATATCTAAAACAAGTAAACAGTAAGTTTCCTATTATTAGCTATAAGAACCTTCAACACAACTTCCAACAAAGCTAATTAGTAATTAGCAATTACCTATTTCGTTTCTTTGAATCGAATCACGGGTAATGTTCAACTTAACACTGACATTACTTCTACATTAGCTCGTCAGAGGAAGGCATAATCGTCACCCCCCGTCGCGAACGCCGCCGTCCTTTGTTCTCACGACGACGTCCACACAAGACGTCACGACGCCCTGGGACGCTCGCGTTACGCGGGCGAACACCCCAGAGAGTTCACGAACAGTTGACGCTCGACGGTTTATATTATTCTATTCTTATTACGTCGCCCCAGAAGCGGAGATTTGAGACGGGAATTCAATTTAGGGCCCCGGTGTAACGAAATTAGCATGAAAAGACACAAGGAGAAAGGTAGTGGTACTTTCGCAACCGGAAAAGTCGTTGCACTTTTATTGCAATATTTATGGCAGGAAGAACTAACTCTATTTGCGAAGGCTTGGGTAAGAGAACGCCTTTTTATGTTTAAAATCAGCCCTAGAGTGTTTTCAAATTATAATTTAGTCGAGACATAATCGTATTAATTAAAAATGAATAAGGCAATGTGAAATTATGTTTCATCGGTCAATTGTCGTGTGAAAAAATGTTACGTTGCATAAAATATTTAAAATAAATTCTTACGACATCCATGAATAAGCTAGCTATGACTCAAGTAGTGAGTAGATAACCTGGATTAAAATAAGATATCCTTGAATCGGGGTTTACACGACTCTAAAACAAGAAATAGCGTGTATTCCTTTGTTCTCACGTACGTGTGTCAGTTGTGCTGGCCGCGACTGTACCATGCCGGCCGGCGAAATCAGCTGATGTACACTCTGCGCGCGCACAACTTGACGCCGACTTACTTCACGAATCTACACCATTGCATCATCCGTGGCAGTTGCCTTGGCCGCGACTGTACCGCGCCGGCCGGCGAGAACAGCTGATCGGCTATACTGCGCGCGCGCATAACTTGACATCGTCTTACATCATGCAAGCAAATCTATACGCTACCTTGCATCAGCCGTCAAAGAATTGCAATGTGGGAATCGTGAGTCAATGCACACATGTTTCATATCATGGTTTAACGCCGATGAAATTACTTCACATTAATTAATCATAATTCTTGACTTCGGATCCAGTTTGGCATTCACTTTTTCTTTCAAGAACAAGTTTCAGTTCCCTCATTAATTTACTTGATAGGAAGTTAAACAATAATTTTGTACTTGCAATTACTCCATCGCACTTTAATTTACCTTTTTGTGTCTGGTGCTGGTCTCATTAAAATTGTTAAATGAACTGAAAGATATAGAAGCTACGAGGTTGGAATATAATATGGTATAATATGAAACTTGGCATTTGCACAATCGTTTTCCCAAATAGACGAAACAATGAGTAGTTAATGATATCTCTCTTCATTAATTAGGTTTTTAGTTTCATTGTTGCTTTCTGGAGCACCATTTGGTGAGGTCGAGGTCGGTAATTTGATTGGCTACTTGGTTACGACCATGGTTACGACAGATGTGGAGGGATATGACGCACGATTGATAATTTGAGTTCTCGTGTGACATTATAAATGATTCAAATAATCGAGTAGGTTCAATCGAAAAGTTACAAAATATACCAAAATGGGGAGAAATCCCAGAATTTTAATATTAATCATAGAGTCCAAATAATTCAAAATGATGAAAGAAGAGGAAATAAAATATACATACAAAAAGTGTATAGAATAGAGAAAAAAAACGTAAAAGCCCAATCCCAGGAATCCCAGGAATTTAAAATTATTTGAGTGACAGTGAAGGATTCAATATACAATCGAAACATGCGGTACACAAATACCAAAATTGGGAGAAATCCCAGAATTTAATATTAATCATAGAGACAAAATAATTCAAAATGATGAAAGAAGCGGAAATGAAAAATACAAACAAAAAGTGTGGAATAGAACAAAAAATCAGAAAAAAGTACCGCAAAAGCAACCTCAATGCACGTGTTTTCTCTCCATGAAAAAGAGGTTCGAACTCTTCTGAAAGCAACGCGTGTCTCTAGAACTCTGTACAAACTACTAGTTGTCTAACACATAATTTATTCACAGATAATTATCTGCTGCGAGACAAGACGGGGCTGGATAGTTTCCTGCATTCGCTTCCAAGAAACCTGCTCCAGGCAGCCAGCCAGCCAGATTCATTCTTCAGTGCCATTTGGTCGAGACGAAACAGTTCCGAAAGTTCTCACATTGTTATTTATTCAGAGTACTTCGCTCTTGGAATTATTCATGCCGCGCTATTCGCGAAGTCATCAAATTATTATGATGAGTGACGAGTCACTTTGCGAAAGAAACTGAGCTACCATGAATAGCAAAAAATTGAATACATTTTTTAAATCAGTTCGGATATTCGTCACTCATGGAAGACGATTTGCACCATAAATGTTATTGGCTTATTGCGAACTATATCGTTAATTTTTATGGTTTATACAAATTTAGTTGAAGCAAACTAGGTATGTTTTTTTTAAATCACTGATAAAATGCAAAAATTGCCCTCTTCAGGGCTACAAACATTGCATACAATAGCGAAACCCACGAAGACCTACTTAACCAAGACAATATTTTAAATTAGCACCTACCTACTTATTATAAAACATAATTTGATGTAACCGATGATAATAAAATAAGTGTACTTAACACGAATGAAGTGCAAATTGCTCTTTTGTGTTGCGTACGTCCGTGGGAGCTCCAAAAGCGTTTTTAAGGTCACAAGAAAATAGCATAATATAAATTATCTATTTGAGGACAAACTAAAGGTCCAATGAAATAATAAATCACTATCACTACTGTGCAACTTCTACAAAAATACAATTCTAATAAGAAAAGCGAAATAATACAATTTAAATGTGAACGATTTTTTCTTTATAAACCTTAGAGAAGCACATAAAGAAATGACCGAGGAAAACTGAAAGCTTATAGTCATCAAACACCTTGAGGTATATTATTAAGTTTCTATAGAATAGTTGATAAAATCGCTTTCACTGGAGCTGAGTCAGGTGAACAGCCTTCGATCACACTTACCTAGGCCAACGTGTCCCTAGTTATTCCGCGGCAAATAGAGCTGATATTGTGCATTGTCCAATCGACCGTGTGTGACCCAATGCACGTAGCGCGGCTTTATCAGTAAGTTATGAGCTACGGCAATACCTTATTAAAGCAAGCAGAGCTGACAGGACAGTCCAGTGTAGATTTTGTCGACGGTACAAAAATAAATTTGTCAACTGAATTGTGTAACAGTTTTAGCTCGAATGTATAAAATTAGTCTCCAGAACTCCAGAAATTTCAGTTTGATCGGGTGCACAGTGTCAAGGCTATTTTCTGTAGGACAAAAGTTTTTTTGTAAAGATTTGTTTGAATGAATTGATTGGACCAAATAAGATTTCATACAAATATGAACGTAATGACATAAATTTTCCATTGTGTATTGGAAAATGATAACAATTAACAAATGATAATTGGTAAAAATATCTATTCATTTAATTTATTTGCATCATTTAATTGCATAAAATAATTATACGCCTATGACAAATGACAAATTATTAACACTCAAGAAATGAAAGAAAAACAAAGCTTGTACCTACAAACCCCCAACGAAGCTCAAGAAACGGCGCTTAGTAAGATACAATTCTTCGCGAACCAACTAAGCAACTTAAATTACTCGCCCACGCTCACACAAATCACAATAATTACCGAACTTTACCCTAATTACAAGTTATCTTGGGTACTAATTGCAGCCACAAATCTCCGGTCTATCAGCTGTCACAGCTCTACCGGCTACTGTTGGCAGAGCTTATTACATAGGCGGCTTACGTGATCACAGGCATGTAGCACACCATGCATTCGTTCGTGGTAAGTGTACTGTAGGGGGCCCCATAGACTGATAGTGGTTTCACGTGATCACAGGCATGTAGCATGCATTCGTGGTTTACTGTAGGGGGCCCCATAGACTGATAGTGGTTTCACGTGATCACCATGCATGTAGCATGAAGTCGTGTTAGTTGTGTAGTTGTGTAGGGGCCCCATAGACTGATAGTGGTTTCACGTGATCACAAGCATGTATCATGCAGGCGTGTTAGGTGTAGTTGTGTAGGGGGCCCCATAGACTGATCGTGGTTTTACGTGATCACCAGCATATAGCTTGCATTCGTGTTAGGCGTTGAACTGTAGGGGGCCCCATAGACTGATTGTGGTTTCACGTGATCATCAGCATTGTAGCATACAGTCGTGTTAGGTGTAGTTGTGTAGGGGCCCCGTAGAGATAGTGGTTTTACGTGATCACAAGCATGAAGCATGCAGTCGTCTTTAGGCGTTGTACTGTAGGGGGCCCCATAGACTGATAGTGGTTTCACGTGATCACAAGCATGTATAGCATGCAGTCGTGTTAGGCGTAGTTGTGTAGGGGCCCCATAGACTGATAGTGGTTTCACGTGATCACAAGCATGTATCATGCAGTCGTGTTAGGTGTAGTTGTGTAGGGCCCCCATAGACTGATAGTGGTTTCACGTGATCACAAGCATGTATCATGCAGTCGTGTTAGGTGTAGTTATGTAGGGGCCCCATAGACTGATAGTGGTTTCACGTGATCACAAGCATGTATCATGCAGTCGTGTTAGGTGTAGTTGTGTAGGGGCCCCATAGACTGATAGTGGTTTCATGTGATAACCAGCATGTACCATGCAGTCGTGTTAGGTGTAGTTGTGTAGGGGGCCCCATAGACTGATAGTGGTTTCACGTGATCACAAGCGCATGTAGCATGCATTCGTGTTAGGCGTTGAACTGTAGGGGGCCCCATAGACTGATTGTGGTTTTACGTGGTCACAAGCATGTAGCATGCAGTCGTGTTAGGTGTAGTTGTGTAGGAGCCCCATAGACTGATCGTGGTTTTACGTGATCACCAGCATGTAGCATGCAGTCGTGTTAGGTGTAGTTGTGTAGGGGCCCCATAGACTGATCGTGGTTTTACGTGATCACCAGCATATAGCTTGCATTCGTGTTAGGCGTTGAACTGTAGGGGGCCCCATAGACTGATTGTGTTTCACGTGATCATCAGCATTGTAGCATACAGTCGTGTTAGGTGTAGTTGTGTAACGGCCCCGTAGAGATAGTGGTTTTACGTGATCACAAGCATGAAGCATGCAGTCGTGTTTAGGCGTTGTACTGTAGGGGGCCCCATAGACTGATAGTGGTTTCACGTGATCACAAGCATGTATAGCATGCAGTCGTGTTAGGCGTAGTTGTGTAGGGGGCCCCATAGACTGATAGTGGTTTCACGTGATCACAAGCATGTATCATGCAGTCGTGTTAGGTGTAGTTGTGTAGGGGCCCCATAGACTGATAGTGGTTTCATGTGATAACCAGCATGTACCATGCAGTCGTGTTAGGTGTAGTTGTGTAGGGGGCCCCATAGACTGATAGTGGTTTCACGTGATCACAAGCGCATGTAGCATGCATTCGTGTTAGGCGTTGTACTGTAGGGGCCCCATAGACTGATAGTGGTTTCACGTGATCACAAGCGCATGTAGCATGCATTCGTGTTAGGCGTTGTACTGTAGGGGCCCCATAGACTGATCGTGGTTTTACGTGATCACAAGCATGTAGCATGCAGTCGTGTTAGGTGTAGTTGTGTAGGGGCCCCATAGACTGATCGTGGTTTCAAGTGATCACAAGCATGTGGCATGCAGTCGTGTTAGGTGTAGTTGTGTAGGGGCCCCATAGACTGATAGTGGTTTCACGTGATCACAAGCATGTATCATGCAGTCGTGTTAGGTGTAGTTGTGTAGGGGCCCCATAGACTGATAGTGGTTTCATGTGATAACCAGCATGTACCATGCAGTCGTGTTAGGTGTAGTTGTGTAGGGGGCCCCATAGACTGATAGTGGTTTCACGTGATCACAATTGCATGTAGCATGTATTCGTGTTAGGCGTTGTACTGTAGGGGCCCCATAGACTGATCGTGGTTTTACGTGATCACAAGCATGTAGCATGCAGTCGTGTTAGGTGTAGTTGTGTAGGGGCCCCATAGACTGATCGTGGTTTCAAGTGATCACAAGCATGTGGCATGCAGTCGTGTTAGGTGTAGTTGTGTAGGGGCCCCATAGACTGATAGTGGTTTCACGTGATCACAAGCATGTATCATGCAGTCGTGTTAGGTGTAGTTGTGTAGGGGCCCCATAGACTGATAGTGGTTTCATGTGATAACCAGCATGTACCATGCAGTCGTGTTAGGTGTAGTTGTGTAGGGGGCCCCATAGACTGATAGTGGTTTCACGTGATCACAAGCGCATGTAGCATGCATTCGTGTTAGGCGTTGTACTGTAGGGGCCCCATAGACTGATCGTGGTTTTACGTGATCACAAGCATGTAGCATGCAGTCGTGTTAGGTGTAGTTGTGTAACGGCCCCGTAGACTGATCGTGGTTTTACGTGATCACAAGCATGTGGCATGCAGTCGTGTTAGGCGTTGTACTGTAGGGGGCCCATAGACTGATCGTGGTTTCACGTGATAACCACGGATTCTTGGCAGATAGCCAAAAAGAGAGATGTCTAGGGGCGGAAGCTTGAGGAGGCCTAAGGCTCGATTTGGCTGTAGCACCATCGAAGAAAAAGGGGCCCCATATTGACTGAGCGTGGTTTTCACGTGATTAGTAAATATGGAGGTATGGAGGTAGTTACAACTTACAACACCGGCATTAATGTAGGGGCCCATAGACTGATCATGGTTTGACGTGATTATATTGGGTTGGGGGGAGGGGGGGATAGATAAATTATCTTGGTTTCACATGATTGCATGTTGCAGAGAACTTGCCGATTCCCTTATTGAGTAAGGGTTGAAATGCACGGAATATATAAATTTGAAAGTATGTAAGCAACATGAAATATATACAATATGTATTTTGTAGTACAGACACGTAGTTGGTTCGTTCGTTATTTCAACACTTATGAAATAAAAACATTTGTTCTGCACAATAACCTCCACCACGGGGAGCACATCGGGTCGCTGGGGATCGAACCCACAACCCGCATGAAACCAGCGCTTTGTCAAGCAAACAGTCTGTCAAAAGCCGAGTCGCAGTCGCCGGAATTTCATGTTTTACGACGATTCGGGGAGAATTTTGGCCTGAGCATAATCAGTGCGGATGTTTGTGCAAAAACCCAGAGCATTTAGTCCCGAGTAATTTGTCATGTTATTATTAATATTCCACCCTCTGGGCGAGAAATGAAGCCGGGAAAAACAACCCTCCTCTCCCCATGCATCTTCGTCTTCTCCTCCGGGAAGAAAAACTGACGTCTTTCCGGCGAAAACAACTTCCTTCCTAGACCGTCTGTTACGAGAGCCGTGATTGGTTGTTCGAAAGAGTGACGTCCTCTCATTGGCTACTCGATGTGATGATTCGACATGAGGGGGCGGGGCGAACAAGGTCACACTAGGTCACGGGGTCAAATTACAAGTACAGTCTCGGAAGTGAAAAGCTATGCTTTTTTGCTAGGAGGAAACTTTTAACAGGGTAGTTTTTTCATGAACTTGCACTTTCTGCGAGTTCTAAGGACAGTTTGAGTTAGAATTATGGGTACCGGCAGAGGGGGGAAAGTTGCCTCAATAATCCATAATTTTACCATTTTACTAAATAATTGAGCAGATTGTATTTTTAAATACATTTCAAGAATAATTATCAAGATATCATTTGTTTATAACCACTCAGAAATTAAAGGTAGATATGCATTTTCTTATCATTAACCACAAAAGTGGAAATTTTAGAGCCCATGTTTTTTTCATGTAATAAAAATGAAAATCCAAATAAGCTCAATGAGCTACATGAGGCCACTAAGTGCTCACCCCACACAGTGTTTTTCCGGGCCAGTACCTTCCGTCCTCATACAATTTCCTTTCAGCACTGTCTACAATCATTTTCAATTCGCCCTCCCCCTATCAAAATTCTCGGTGGCGTCTAGGAACAGAAGCAATTCGTGTACAATAACAAAGCAGTCAAAAAACAAACCAAAGCACAAAGCAGTACAACAAAGTAAGTTTGTTTATACACAGAAGTACAAAGCTATGTCTATTTTCCGGTGAAACCAAGACACCGATCTTGCTAGAAATCAATAGACAGTAGAAGAGGATATTTTATTGATATTTTGTGAAAAAATGGCCTGATCCGTTACTTCGGTTTGTCCATTAATGCGATAAATCACAAGCAAAAAGAGATATTCGAGCCATAGGTTTTGAATGTTGAATGAACGTGTGTGGAGCGAAGAGAAACTACGGGTCAACTTTATCGCGAAAGCCGTCTCAATACGCGAAGACATCAGCGGTGAAGTTTTGAGTGCGAAGGACCTCGGTTCGATTCCCCGAACGTGTTACAGCTGTCTCCCGCTCCCGGTTTGTTTTCCACATGCATCCGACATGGGAATGTGTCGCCGCTCTTTCCGTTCCCTCCAGTCAGAAACTTCGACGAGAGAAACTTGTTACAGCGTTGGAAGTAGAAACTAGTTCAGGGGTCGGCAACCTTTTTTGGTAAAGTAGCCAATTTCCCAATCATTAGTAGATAATAATAGGAGCCGCAGTACAGGCAATCAAATAATATAATATACCGAAAATAAATTTTTTTATAACTAGTTATATGGATATATTTTGACGAATCCCCCCAGTTGTTGCCCCGCAGGGCGTTTTTTTCAAAATTTCAACAATTTAAAAGTGATTTTGGGACTCAAAAATGAACAAACTGAATTATATAAGCGTCTAATTCTTGCCTCGCAGGGCGTTTTTTAGAATTTCAACAATTTAAAAGTGATTCTGGGACTCTAAAATGAACAAACTGAATTATATAAGCGTCTAATTGTTGCCCCGCAGGGCGTTTTTTTCAAATTTTAAAAATGTTCAATTCCAAGAGTCATTCAAGAACCATCATGGTGCCGCAGGTTGCGACCCCTGACCTAGTTCATGCATTTTCCACACTGACCCGTCAGCACACGCGGGGGAAAAGCGCTTTTCCTACCGGGCGGCGGTCAGGAAAACTCACGTAGGCCGTAACAATGAAGCAGGAGTTATCTCACGTCTAATCCTGAGGATCTACTTTGTTGAATGCGGGGGATTACGGATATAAATGCGTTTTCCAGTAGAGGCGGGCGCTTTTTTCTGCCAGTGGGCGTGGCTCTGACGTCATTAATGCCCAGTCCCAAAGAACTCATTATGTTAGAGTTCGGGTATTTTATACGGCCAAAGCTCTTCAAAGTTCGCGTTGAAAAAAATTGCGTATTCATCCGTAAAACGATCTGTTTTTCGGTGGCGTGAAATTTGATGGGAAATTCGATTCATATTTTGTGGTGATTTTCTTGAGTGATCAACAAAATCTTTGTAGCGTTGTCATTATCAGTCACCATAATATCTCTGACGCCGAAGTGCTTAATTATGAAAACGCTCTTTGTAACGCTTTGAGAAACGAGCTTCGTATTATATTCGCATATACGAATACTTTCATACGAATACTTTCATACTCATGCAACTTTCGTACATGAAAGTTGCTGCTCTGACTTTGGAAATATCTTGGAAGAGAGTCTAACCAAATGCGTCAAAAATGTTTAAAAAAATAATCAACAAACATATTAAAATGCTCGTAAATATCAAAAACTCTTGAAGTTCTTGAAAAATTTGTATGAAACTTGTAAAAAAAAACACCTAGAATGATGGTCCCATTGGGCCATTGACCATGCCCAATTTGAAGTTTATTAATCCAAAGGTTAATTTTTAATTTTCAATCAAATACAGGCTCGTTAAAAAACTATGCATGGGAGGCTCTTATGGCATTAGTATATGTGTGCAAGCGTATGGGTACTTGGGAACTTGGGAAGAATGCGAGGGATTTGTTATAGAATCGTAGACGTATTTTGAGGTTATGTCTTCAAAAGATACGAGTTCTTTTGAAGACGTCCCGAGATAGGTAACTCGATTCGGAGGGAAGACAGAGAATGCTCTCCAATTTCGTTTGTTTTCGACATCCGGAACAAAGGCCCGGTTGACATTAGATCACAGTGCTCAAGGTAGCGCGTCCGATTTCACCCTCCGACGCCCCCCGCACCGAGGCGTCGGTTCCACGCATCGGCGCCGACGACGCTGATAAATCGTTCTGTTTACCGAAGTGAGGACTTACGAAACTCGCGTCAAGTGCTCCACGCTCCGTTTGTCTAAGAAGCAATGTTTCAAGTGAGATTGTCAAATGGAATTCTGCGGTCGCCGAGATGTTCTGAGCGGCCCGACTTCGATGTGACATGTTCAATAGAAAACCGCACTCGTGGGGGGTTCCAAGTGGGGGGGGGGGGGGGGGCAGTGAAGGCATATTCAGGAATTTAATGTCAAATGAAACTCAAATCCTTTGTAGAACGGGGGCTCAGTGTCACAGAACAAATACGTATTTCAGCTAAAAGCAAGATTTATGAAAATCGGTAGGGGTTTTAATTTTAAATGGATTTGTATCATAAGCGCAAGGGATTTTCTCTACCTCTGGTATGGAAATCACAATTTGATATAAAACAATTGTGCAGATTTTACGAAGACTAGGGGCCAAAGAAGAAGAGAAGATGTCCCTGCTCTTGGAGTAAATTAGGTATTTGTTGATGAGAGAACCGATACCCCCCCCCCCCCCCCCCCCTCCCGCAGGGTTTGCGATAAGCGACATTCCCAGCATCCCAGCACAGGAACAGGATTACGATCTGATGCGAAGATCCCGGCAATTAATATCAGAACGACAGTTACCGATATTATACTGACCACAACACGCTCAATAATCATCCCGATGGCTAATTACTCGATATGTATTCTCGAACACAGAAGCTGTATGGACCAGATGATCCGTTTCATAAGTTCCAAACTTTGCGATATTCAATATCAATGATGTCACGCCCCCGACACTTCGTGCGTATTATTTCAGCGAAATTGCTCGCGAAAAGAGAGCACGAGAAGAAAACGATTCGCCCCCCCCCCCCCCCCCCACCCCTACACGCCGCACAGTTTTCTCCGTATCGAAAAGTTTAACTTTCCACTTATCGGCGAAACAATGTCTCAAGAAGAGGTTCTAATTTATCTCGGTGTGTATTTTCACTCCCGACGCGCTAGAGGTTAAAGCATAGACCTTGCATAGGATAGACCAGTGGTACTCAACCTGCGGCCCGCGGGCCGCATCATCGCGGGACTATTTTTTGTGGCCCCCCAGTTGATGTTTCAAATACCTATTCATTCACAAAATGTGTCCACTGAAAAATATTATTAAAAAAAAACTCATCATCAGGCTGAAAATACGACTTCATACTTGTTGCAACGAAAATTAAGCTATTTACCAATTCCGAAAATTGTAAAAAGGTTTATAAATCATAATAATCATTAATCATAATAATCATAATACATCATTTCAAAATAAATAAAAGACACTGAATAAACCAGGCATGTAGAAAATATCACTTATAAATTTGCTGAAATTCTAAAAAAACGCCCTGCGGGGCAACAATTGGAGGGTAGTTTGCTCTAGTTCGTGCATTTTAGAGCCCCAGAATCACTTTTAAATGGTTAAATTCTAAAAAAACGCCCTGCGGGGCTAAAACTGAGGGCTTCGCGCCTCTCCCCCCCTGATAAAAGTAGTTCCTACGCGCCTGGAATGAACCTTCCTAATCACGTGAGCATTATTGTAATAAAAAAAATAAAAAAAAATGCGGCCCGCCAACAAAAGCAAATTCGTATTATTGGCCCGCAAGTCAAAAAGGTTGAGTACCACTGGGATAGACAGTCGCAGTTCTATCCCACTGTAGGGCAGTTTCACTTTCTTTGCAACTCACCGGAGGGCAAACAAATCTGACAGAAGCAGCAATGGCACATAGTTTATTAAAAACCGGAATAAGCAATATTAATAATTAAATACATTGTCGAGCGTTGTCGAGTGAAATTCTCCTGAAAGAATTACATTTATCATGGAAAAGTCTGTCCTTCAGAGAGATTGTGACGTCAGATGAAGCAACCCCATAAGGGCTTCATACCGTATTATGATCAAAACGCCCAGATTTCCATATGCTTTAACATTGTCATGTGACTATCTGGGCCTGACCTTGAGTCGAATCGTGGTCGAATGAATGAAAATCAAGTGATCCCAAAGCCCGGGCTTTTTTAAATGCACCCAAGAGAACGAACAGTCGAGGAACTGGCAAAGTAAGAAATAATATCCAGACAGTGTGTACAGTTGACCTTTAGTTAAAAATATGATTGCAAATAGAACCACTTTACAAAAAAAGTAAATGAAGAACAAATCTAATTAAAATTTTAAAACATTCTCTTCGCTGTATCGTGATAGACCTGAGATTCGATAATTTCATTCTGGAAAATAATTGGAAATTAATTCGATCATTTTATTAATTTTTGATAAAATCTATTTTGAAATGTGATTTAAAATGTCCGATCGTCAGTTCGGATGTTCAGTCACGTGGTGCCCTCTCGGCTGCCCTGTCTAGCGCATCCAAGGTCTGTGGAGGGAACGGATGGGCGATGGAACGCTTCCATTTCGTTACGACTGTCGACGCGGGCGTGAGAGTTCGTCGATAGCTCTTTCTCTTTCTCTTCGGGAACCAATCCACCGGCCAACGAGCGTATATATGGGGAAAGATAACAGCTCTATCAAAGAATTGCTATAAAACACTTCGCTCCCAAGGCGAGAGACTAGCAAAATACTTCAAAACGTTATCTAGTCTTTCAGTTCTTACTTTCACACAAGTTGGCTTCCAGTATCGCGGAAAATCAATCCAGGATTTCGAATTCAAAGTATGTGTCACCCAATCCTAATCACGACGATAAGAACTGATAGTAATAATAATTATTTCAACCTTTGGTTACGAAGTAGTCTAAATATATATACTTATTTTAAATGCTACCTTTATTAAAATTAAACTATTTTGTGACTCATAAGCAATCACAAAGGTGTGTTATCTCTTTCATATTGGCTATGACTAATATAACTTGTTTAAACACGTGAATATTCTCTCAATTTGAACGACCGATCAAAATGCGTTCATTTTTCGCAAGTTCTTCATCAAAATCCTAAAAGAGATTAAATTAACTTGGTCAGAGTAAGCATCGGGATCTTCCAGCAACCTTCCATTATATCAACCAAAAAAAAAGTAAAAAACCGAAGTTGAGACATCAAGCTTTTCAATAACATCTCCCATACAGCTCCATTACACTAATTACCAACTACTCTACACTTGACTGAGATGAAAGCGAGGACAAAGGTGGTGAAAGCTGTGAGCTCCAAGCTCACACACCACCTTTTGTGTATAGCTTACTTGGGTTTTTTCTCTCTTCTGTATCAGACCTCGCTAAGTCGGCGAGTTGATGTAAGTAGAAAAGCGCAGAGAATGAAACCTCAGCGGTTCTAAAGCCAGGGTTGTTTTCGAATATGGCTTCTCCCAGGGAACTTCTGTGCGCGCTTTCATCTCCTCGCATCAAGGCACAAAAGACGCCCAGCAGTTAATCACGGTGAAGGAAGAAGAGGAGAGAGGAAAGTCATCTGTGTAATGGCACCGATTTGTTCACAGACTAAATGGAATATCAAATGTAATATATTCACTGAATATCTGTATTTTATGTATGTAACAAAATGAGGTGGCCTTATAAGTGTAACTACACGATCAATTTCCTAAAGTATCAAATTTAACAAGAAGCTTCTTCATTTTTTCTACAGATAGGGGAGAAAAAAACACTTAATAATGGGCAAATTAGGTTGCTACATAAAGCACTTACGAGTTTTTATCTTACCGATGGCCTTCACACCCTAAAACAAAATCAAATAACTGCAACAATAAATATGAATTCAACCATTTCGGTTTTTCTAATAAAGATAATGAAAGCTACAAGGTCTAACTTACGTATCGTACCTTCCAATAAGTGAAGTATGAAAAAATCGCAAGTAATGAAATGTGTAAAAATTCACAAAATTTAAAAGCGTAACGACTTCCGAGAAAAATGCAAAATCGTTTCTTTGTTTTCTCCGCAATTAGCCCCACTAAAACGTGTCGATTGTAATTTGTTTGATTACACCGCAATTTCCCCGCTAATCTCACCCGTAACTAATAGGCCGGCCGGCGCAAGAAACCGGTCCCCGATGATGCAACGTAATCACCCCAGTTATCTGCTCCGAGAAACAATCAAACACGTCGTGGGGGCCATTCGTGAAGGTGATTCCACATCGCCGCCACCTTCAAGCAACATCGGGGACATGGGAAGGTGGCTTCAATGTCAAGGACAAGAGTTGATGTCACGTCGACGTCGTGGAATCTTTAGGAGATTCAATATCGTTCTTATATCGATGTCAAAAATCAATAAGAAATGCAATTCTTTTGGCTACATCCAACCACCGTCAACCACGCCAACCACGACAACCCTGTCGTGAGGATAATGTGACGTCGCCGACCTTGATATTGTCCTGTCACGTCTCCACCTCCACCCCGCTGACGACGCCGACCCTGATGTTAGCCAAGGTCACGCCCCCGCCTCCATTCACCTAACGACGCCGACCCTGACGTTCTTGGCCAACGTCAAGTCACCGCCACCACTCCGCTGACGACGCCGACCCTGATGTTGGCCAAGGTCACGTCCCTGCCTCCACCCAGCTGACGACGCCGTCCCTGACGCCCTGATGTTAGCCAAGGTCACGTCTGACCCCACCTCGACGCCGACCCTGACCGCCTCCACCCTAGCTGACGACGCCGTCCCCGACGCCCTGATGTTGGCCAAGGTCACGCCCCCGCCTCCACCCCACTGACGACGCCGTCCCTGACGCCCTGATGTTAGCCAAGGTCACGTGTCCCCACCTCGACGCCAACCCTGACCGCCTCCACCCCGCTGACGACGCCGTCCCTGATGTTGGCCAGGGTCACGTCCCCGCCTCCACCCAGCTGACGACGCCGACCCGGACGCTCTCCTACGAGCGCGTTAGAGGCCAAGGTCGCAGGTAATGAGCCCTGGTAATGTACACTCATCTCGCATGCTCGAGACTTGTTAAATGCACGCTAAGTGCACCGAGGAGATGCATAAAAACTATCGCTTCCGACGTGTCTAGCTATTGTGTTTCATCGTGGCTTGGAGATAACTTGATAGTTTGTAGTTGCTGAGAGCAGCAAAACCGAAGCAACAGCCTTTGATGCCAGCGCAATGTCGAGCAAGGAACGGGGATTATCTGTCTTAGAAGCTAGAACCAAAGTGAAATTATACGAAAATTGTAATATTTTAAATTTATTTAGATTTTTGGTGCGATAGATAAACAATTTGAATTTGTAAATAAAGATTGGGCAGAAAATTAGTTGCGGGTCTTTATTTGGGAAAACTTTCAACAAATTAAACAGAGGTTAAAACAAGGAATAAATCAAAACATATCATTGGAATCGATGGTTCTTAAAATACAAATAATATGATACGTAAGAAATTTAAAAAAATAATAATAAGACAATCACAACCCTAGTTACAGAAATTGTATAATAATAAAGAAATCACGAAACAAAATTATAGTTCCGAGATAATATTAAAAATAAACAAAAAGTAATTGAACTTACAATCAAATGACGGGTTTATGTTGATGAAGTAGTGTTACAAGTATCAGATCCAGTAAGAAATGAAATATGATATAAAGGCTTCTTCTAACTATGACCCTTACAGATTTCTTAATGAACGAACTATCAAGAAAACAAAATTCCTGTGTTCCAATCCTTTCAATTCCACGACGCAGCCAATAAAATCATAAACTCCAGCAACATTCCACACCCAGCACGTCATTTAATCCGTCCACTTTCCCAACAAAACCCCCGGATTTCCTCCAATTTGAACAACAACGCCCCCGCACATGGCCCGACCGACGCTCGGCGTCGTCGACGTCGCTCTCTGTCAATCCGCGCTAACGAGCAGCGTGTTTAATTAACATCAGCGAATTGTCTCCTCACGTCTAGCGACGTCGCAATAAAATAATTATGAAGCTAGGATTTCGGGAGAAGACAACAGAATGAGAAAATGTCTTCGAATTTTGTGGGTGGTTGGGAGGGGGGGAGCCCCAGGAGAGCGTCTATAAATAAAGTTAGTGTTCGTAGCGGATGATTCTGAGGCCTTCGTAGTCATGGAAACCATTTCAAGTCGACGTTCAAAATGATCATTATTTCATAGAGGAAAAATATATATGAAATTTTATAATTTTTTTAAAAAGTTTCAAAACAAACAACGAAATACGCAGATTTTTTTTTAAATGAGTAATAAAACAAAAATAGATTTGAAACGCAGTTTCTACCACGTTTATCAAGAACTATGAAACAAGGAAGTTTTCAATCTTTGTATACCAATATTCATTAAATTAAACTAATTACCAAAAAATTATTACTGGAGTGACCTTCAATTACAAGTTCACACGTTTTATGCAACTAATAAATTATTGTTAACTGTATAATTGCTAACAATAAATGTATAAATTATAAAATGTAGGCTATTCTGAATTTCGTCCGTAACAATTTGATGAAACGTCTATCCAGTGAAAAGGTTCTCTGGAGTACAAAGATGTTCCGGCGGCTCAGTCGGTAAAGTCGTATCCTGTCATATTTGTGTAGTGAAGTCTGTGAAACGTCAAGTCATATTTAATTTTAGCCGAACACTAAGCGAGGCCACGTGACGAGGCTCAGGTAAATAATCATTCGAAAATACACATTACTTTTTAGCTGAAAAGCACCGGTATATGCAGTACCTCGCCTCGAACAGAAATTATGAACTTGAAGCAGAACTTGATCCAAACAATCAATATGAATAATATCTGATGTCATTGAAACTTAGAAAATTGTAAGAACTAATTTCTGTCCGATCTGTCGACTTTCAAATTTCAACTTGACTATACCACAAATCAGAAAGGTCGTCTTTATACTCGTAAACATAAATCACTTTATACAAACTGTCCTTTTTAAAAGACAAATTTTCAGAAAAAATACAGTTTTTTTTAAACTTTCAAAATTTTAGAAAAATTTTAGCTGGATCAGAGAAACGGTGTGACCTGAATCGCACCAGCAAACGGAAATGTTTTAGATCCAAGCCTAAATAGTGAAAAAGGAGTCGCTCGCTTAAAAAAAGTAACAATAGCAAAACATCAGTTATAATTCTGTCATAATTTAACAACTTAGCTGCAAAGGTTCAACAATATATTGTAATGAAGATGCTGGTTACAGAGACTATACAGATGTTGCAAGCGCAAAGTTCCGCAATGCACTTGAAAACAATTGTACAACCCATCTGCGAAATAGCGCGATGTTTTGAAGTCTATTTCCGTGTCGAATATGTCCATAACAACACGTCGGTCTCTGAGACTGACAGCTAGATGACGTCAAATGAAATGGACTAATTGCCAATTATGTAAATATCTATTGGCTCGCTTGGCATTGGCGAGGGGATACATCTGGTCCTTAGGGCGAGAGAAAATTGTTGTATCGAAACGTCCGAAAGAGTTGCGTCAAAATCTTTGCCAGGGCACTCAGAAAAAAATGCAGAAACGCAAGGTTTGTGAGTAAGGAAAGGTGGTCACTACAAAATAGCAGTAGGTTATTTAATCCGAATTTTGGACACTTGAAAAACAAATTTGGGGGTTGTGTCAACTTTTTGAGGTAAAAAATGGTTGGAAAACTTGGAAAATGAATTGGTACACTACACTTGGTACAATTAAAAATGATCGGTGAACAAATTTGAATAGATGCTTGTCATGTTCCATAACAATCAATGCTCGTTATTATCATTGAAATGAGAGGTCACCTACTAGAGTGAGACAAGGAGATCGCTTGGAATGACTTCTGATTGTGCGATCTAACATTTTTCAGACAATCAGATTTATTGAGCGGTCAATTTTAGGTGTGCCAAGTGTACCTAAAGTTTAGTAACCTTTAAGTTATTCTTACTCTTGGGGATTGCCTATATAAACAAAAAAAAATGTTCCGCAGCCCCCCCACCCCCCCGTGCCATGATTGGGCTACCTAATGACTCAGCGCCATTTCACAACTAGTTATGTTTCAAATCATACATCCTGTTGCATTAGCGTTATGTTATGAAGACACCTAACTCTTCCGGATTAATTAATTCATTATTTACTAATTATTATACAATGTAGAGCTCACTCTCTGCGATGATATAACATAACATATGACAACATGAATTTCAGGAGCTATGTACAAAGAGTATCTTTCTCCACGTGAGGTTTAAATATGTAATGTATGTAAATTTAAACGAGGAATATAATAGTGTGTCGTGGCATGGTACTAAATATAGAAGCAAAGAAATTGTGAAAAGATTTTTTAATTGGCTAGTAGAACTTGGAACGACGTGTCAAAGAAGATGACGACTAAAATAATAATTATTTTTATTAACACGGCCTTTCAGCAGAAGAATCGTTTTTGTGTGGAATATATAAAGTGAGTGAGGAAAAAGTGCAAGATTGTTTAGTTGGCTGCATGTGGATCAGTGAAATGCATTCATCGTTTCGATCCAAGAATAATATACTAAAAGCCCGCGGAAGAGTGTAGTCGGTGGCGTTTGTTTATACCCGGGAACCTTGACGGGATATTTGTGTCGTTCTGTACGGCTCTGGCAGCCGCCATGTTGTTCCAGAGCTTTCTGGGGTTGAAAGCTGTTCAGGCAGAACCTGATACCTTCAGTGTTATTGGCTTCGAAGCATCCAGGGTGGTGAGGTTTCAGCTTTTTCATTTCCATTTTTACGCTGTCAACCTACATGTTCATGAAACTGATACGAAATTGTAGTCAGTAATAAAAAGCAGATATGAAATTACACAAATTCAATCACAACGTGAAATAATAGTTGGCTTTCTTACATAGAACGGTAGAGAACAGGTGGCGGTTATAAATTTGAAGCGAGAGCTAAAAAGTACTTATTGAACGAAGACGTCGTTTGCACCGATTTTCATAGTCATGTATTTAAGTTTTACGAGGGTTTACATATTCTTCGAGCCTCGAGTACTCGTTGCACTTGCAATTAGAGTGACCTTGAATACGTTTACAATTGTCAAGTATAAGTACCAATTAGTTATTTGCTGAAAGAGCGTTCATGTTTCACTTCATATTCAAAACAGAAGCATTTTTCATAGTCTCAAATGATTCAGTTGGCATTGAATTTAGAATAAAATAACTAGATTTTATACACACTACCTAACATAGGGCCTAGCAAGGATTCCTGGGTCACACCATTTTAACCGTTCTCCAATTGTAAAAATTGCATGTCCTCTAATTTTTATTTTAAACGTGCTGTCTAGCATATTGAATAACTATTGAACGTCGTATTAGCTATGCAATGAATGAGTAATACGTTTTCAAGTCTTTCGCGTTACAGGGTAACGACATAACGGACAAACAAGTCTCCACATCGAACTAATCGAATGGCGTCATCGAAATCAGAGACTTCCAACATGTCTAAGAACTCAAAGTGTGCAGCACTACGTGAATAACATCTGCATTCCCAGAATACACTGGTCTGCATTTACATTGCAAGTAGCAAGCAACAGTCACGGCTGTCTAAATTCACTCGCTAAGAAAAGTGTGGTTAAGGGTCTCATTTCAGAGAATTTCAGACAGCCAGAACGAAGCTGCAGGCGAAAGCATCAAGTACAATAAACAATTGTTGGTAATGTTTACTATACTTAGATCTAGATTGAATGCATACTATTTGATGTTATAGGAGTAGTTAAAAAGTTCTACAGATCTAATCCCTCGTCAGATTCTGCGGGCTAATTCTTGAGATTCACGTTTTGAAACCATGTACGTTTTCATCGTTTATATTAAAACATAAAAATGTTGAAGACTAGGTAACAAAACTAACGAAGAAATATAATATAAAGAAATAACTCATTCACAAAAATACATATCGATTTACCTCCATTTATAAGTAAATTCTGAACCGTCAACCTGCCAACATAATACCCACCTTTGGGGGGGGGAAATCAATGCTTTTTTATTGCTGATATTAAGACAAAAGTAGTCGTGAAAACTCTGAAATACGAATCAAATTAATTTTTTCCATTGAACTTTTATGAAGCCCAAATGGACTGAACTATTTTTCCTTTACAACGAGCATTTTCGAAGATCGCAATCAAACGGGGCAAGAATGTCTCGCGATTGAAGCTTGTGATTGAAGCATGTGATTGAAGCATGTGATTGAAGCTTGTGATTGAAACGTGTGATTGAAGCATGTGATTGAAGCATGTGATTGAAGCTTGTGATTGAAACGTGTGAAGGAACGTGAACACGTGACTGGAAGCGACGGGCGGTGGACCGGGCAGGATAATAAGCCCCCTGGAAGTTGGGACGCTTGATTGACGGCTCAATGGGGGGCGTCCAAGAGGGCGTCCCGTCAGATCCTGTTCAAGACGAGGAACAGCTGATTGAGAGAAAACACGATGACGTCAGAGCACTGCTGGAGTCAACCGAGGATCTGCTTTGTAAACACTTGAAGCGTGTTCAAGCTAAAGCCAGAAATAATAGCGTTGAAGAGTCGTTCTCTAAGCATAACTGCATGCTAACCATATATCTGTTGCTAATAATATTAAGACTGTGAGAATTGCTACTGGAAATATATATTTTTTGTGCATTGAATATTATACAAAAATTTAAAACAGTTTAAAAAAAATATTTTGCTGAGATTATCAACTTTAATCAATTTTGTATGTCACATCACAATTACTTGCATAAACTTTAAATTAGACTAGTTGCATAAAATATAAATACATATTTTTTGAAGAGCAACGTTTCGAGTGACTTTCGTGGCTGAGTCAGTCGAAGCGAAGCTTTTATTAAATAATTTGCACGGAAGAACCGCATTTCTGGCTCATGGATTCTGAAAGCTTTCATGGCAATGAGAGAATTTTGTAAAATAGTCGGGTACTTCTGGAATTGGTATTGCGAGTATGTCTTAAACTTCAGCTTGTTCAGTGGAACGGTCTGATCTCACATCTCCTCAATAGGGAGACAACAGAGATGAGTAACTACTAAAAGTAAAAAGTAAACGTAAAAAGTATACTGATACTAATTTCACATTAGAGTGAAACTTGGGATTCGAAACCATTTTTGAACCCTCTTACAGAAACGTTGGATAAAAATCATGAAATTGCGAAGATCTCTCTTCCAACTTTCATCTTCTTTGCAAGCAAGATGATGTCAATGTTCTAGCACTGGATGTGAAATTGACGAATGCAATTGCCCTTCACCGTGCACTCGAGGGACATTACTGTTGCCCGCTAGCAGACAATTTGAAATTTAAACAAGCTACAGTCCGCCAGATTGACGTTTAATGTCAAGTAAAATGGAAGTTCTCTCCGTTTGAAAACACCGTGCACTCTCATTATACAGTTCACACGTCTCGAAGATGGCAGAAGATGAATGGAGCAACTGATGCAGACGGCAAATCTATTGTTTCTACATTGGATTCTGACTTATTGAGCGAGTGTAGCGAGAGACCGCTCTCGGCATTTTTGGCACGGACCTGTGATTTTTTTTTAAACTCCCGAAATACAGGTAACATTTTTTCTCCGAAATTTTGCACGTACATGTTTAAAACTAGTAGGTACGCAGACTCAAATTTTTACAAATTCATCAGATTGGATAAAAAAAAATCCGAATGATTGGTTGAAACTCCAAAATGAGCCGATCGAGTTGACATTTTGCAATTTTTTATATCATTATTATGTTCTGTATTCTCTGATTGGTTAAATTAAAAAAAAAAAAATCTTCTCATTGTCTGAAAATCTAAATTATTCCATAACATTTAAATTTTGCATGACCATCGAGATTAACATGTTATGATCTGTCCCAAGATTCTAAACAGCCAAGAGGAAAACCATCGTCTCAGAGTTGTACCCTTCTAATTATGTTGTACTCTTCCAAGCGGCTAAGCCAAGTAATGCCGAGAGAGATCTACTCCCAAGCGGTACACACGGGTGTGGCGCCCGGCAAACAAGATAAGTCTTATCTCTACAAGGAGATAGGAGATCGGATGTTCAGCTAGCGATGTATCCTGCAGCAGATGTCTCGGCAGATGCAAGCTCGCGTGCTCAGAGATGCAGCCAACATGCATGCATCTGGTAGTCCGATGAATTAGCCGGTACACTTGCCAAATAAATTATCTGCCGACATTGTTCCGTATCAACATGATAGAGAGAGAGATTTGATTATAGAAACGAATTCGAAAGAACAGATGCATAATTTGTTTTGAAACAAAGTGTCTATTCATAGACTTGTGGTCTTTTTTACATCTTGTTTCTTTCTTTTTTTATATTCAGCAATGCAAAAAAAATATTCTTTTCCCCGACGGACATTATGTTGGCACGACGGGTCAGTTAATGGAGGTATAATTCCTCTTCGTACAAGATTTCTCCAGACCCAAATTGTAACTATCCCCAAAAAAGAACAGAATCGCAAATTTTCGTGAAATTTCAAAACTTCGTACCTTCTATTTTTAGAGATTTTTTTTAGAGAACCTATTTTTTTCCTTGGGTTGTCGGTATACATATTTTGTTGTTAGGTTTCGTTCCTTTATTGTGCTCATAAATTCGTAATAATAAATCAAATTAGAGAGAATTATACAAATCATTTCCTTCAAATCATAATCCACATACACGCCATGGCTAAAGAAACCACCTGCTATAGGCTGTGTTTTGAAAACAAATCGCAAATATAAATTAAATTTTAATACGATCTTTTGCATTCGCTATTTGTGACTTGACGTCAAAAAAGTAACATCAACATTTAAAAAGTCATTTTTTCTCAGAGGACATAACTTTGAAAAGTCAAAGTTGCATAAAGTTTCAAAGTTTCAAGGTTGCATATTGAAATAATATGCGACTAATACTTTTCAGATCAAACCATTAATCAAACTACGTAGTAATACAATCGATGTACACGCCTCTATAAAATTCCCGATCAAAGATTACTCTAGGAGTGGCAGAGTAAACCGATTTAGTGACTTACAAGAGAGATTGTACATCACACAATCTTCACTTTGCACACGCCAGATACGCCTACGTCAAACGCCGTGCATTATTTGCACGACGCTTCTCGTATATCAATATTTATTTATACAAAGACAAATTATGTCATTTTTACTTGAATGTCGCGGCGATATCTTTTAAATCGTGTAATCGTAAATAAAAAAAGTTTAAATGATGACGCAATTCAACTTTTTATCTGTCAAGGCACAAGTCTACCGAAAATAGTATTATACAAATATTTGCCACGATGCCACACAGATGTGTCATCATTGGTGAATTAGCATACAGGGGATGTAAGATTCTTCGTATAATTGGTTTCCTTCATTGAATCGGTGAGAAAAGTGTAGAAAACCGATCCTGAATTCAGTGACAATGACACGAGAAAAATCTATCAGATGATTAGGTTATTCAGGTAGGTGTTGCTTTGAATACTTTCAGGAATGTTTGACTTCTTCAATTCGATTTTTGAGTTATTGGCTTTAACCATTGACAAACGTTGCTTTTGTTGGGATAGGAAACACTGTCGATGATATACTTGTTGGCTAAGCGCGCCGTCGTGGTAATGTAACATTATGCAACACTGTAAAATCTTTCGCCGTGACGGCTGGGATTGTCTTATATTTTACCAAATTGCCAGGAAACCTGACACAGTACAACAATAAGTCGTGTTGTGAATACAAAGACACGATCTGATCGTAAACATAAAATAGAATGACTGTACACCTTAGAGGTAGAAGGTCGAAAGTCATTTTATTTGTCTTTGCGTTGCACACTTTTGGAATTATGTAATCAAGCTCTATCAATTGCCATTTGACTGATGACTAAAATATAGCTATATTGAAGTATTCTCTTACACAATGAGTCATTACAAATATTTGAGTTCACATGAAATCATTGAAAAGGACATCTGCCTTACCTCCTATTCGTCATTATAAAATCCGATTATGGTATCTTCAATATCAACGAAAACATTCAACATCGAGCAATGTCAACGCTAATGGTCATATGGATTGTATACATGACGGGTCCCTCTAGTCCTACCTTGTCCCTGCTGATAGGACTGCTGCCCCCGCTGGAAGTTCCGTCTCGTTGCGTCTTCCAGTTGCGCAGGAACTTGGCCACCACTTGCACCTGACACAGAGAAACACAAAGATACAGAATCATTCAAGACGACACGTCACCGGCGCGCTCCGGGGGTGACAGGTCACGTTGACGAACACGTGTGGCGGGGGCGGTGGTCGCTTTCAGGAACAGGACGATCTCTCTCGGATTGACTTTTCCCGGCCCCGAGCCCACCGAAGCGAATTTAATATTGTAATAACATTTTCAGCGTTGAATTCAATATTGTTTGGATAATTCTGGGTAGTCTCATAGTAAACTACAAAGTGATTGATCTAGATTGCTTTCATACAATAAGGAAGAATGAATAAGAGGTGAATGAGCTTTAGCTTTAACAATTTCCTGTGCAATGGCAAATGAAATGACTCCCCCACCCCTCCCCCTACAGCTCCAGAAATACACACCAAATTAAAAGCATAATATTGATTTTCATTAACTAACCGACTGGTCAAGTGGTCATTGCATGTATACGGCATTGGTATATAATGTTAAATTTATTGTAAATCATATTAATGGGTACTCCCGAAAATGTAAATTTTAAAAATCTAATGCTTTGTCATTCTATGTACCAAAATGGATGCCCTTGAACAAACATAATTTTTTAGAAAACAGCTCCCGAAACCACATTCAGATGTCTATAAATAAATAATTAAATGTCAGTCCCCACCCCACCACCCTAACAATTAAGAACAAAATAAAATAAAAAAAAAACTTATTGAAATGCCAATAAATTACAGCATTCCCAACACAACCGACAAATTTCAAGAAATGAGATGTAAAAATACAACACGTTTCTGTTGAAATGGCTCCCTGAATCTTCCACTGATGACAAGGAATGTTCGGGAAGACGGAGGAATCACAGGTGGGCTCATCAGATGGCTCGAAAACAGGCGTCAGTGCTGCGCATGTGCGATCTGTATCCGTGGACACGAGAATACCGATTTTAAAAATATATCCATCAGCTTTTGCAGTTGGTGTGTCGGTATCTGGCAGGGAAATGCTTTTCATTCCGAGCAGAGGAAAAGAAACAGCTCTGTCTTAGGAAATCGAAGTCTTTAGAATGAATAAATGTATTTTATATGAACAAATTGTATGGTGAATTTTGGGACAAACAAGTTGCGAAAACATTTGCATTTTTTGTTGGAAGAGAAGATGTATTCATATTTGTACTGATCAAGGTATTCGTTTCAGTAGATGTTGCACCGGAATACATTAGATTATTTTAAAGTTGCAAAACGTTCGAATATATATTCGATTTTTTCGATTTTTTTTCTTTGAGGTTATACACTTCAAGATAACCTAAGAGTCTTCACTGACAGCCCTTAGTAGAGAGGTAAATGAGGGCAAGTCCCCTTATGATACGAGACGACCTCCTCCTTCCCACCTTCCATCCATACCTATTCTTCACCCCATCACCTCATCATCATCGTCATCATAAAGATTCGCTCATCGCCATTCCTTGGTGCAAAACAGTGCGACGTTAAACACTACTAAAAGCGTAGTCTTCAAAACGTCTGCCATTTTCCACGACGTCCATGTTTGAATCAACAAGTATGCTTTGATTCGGTTTACTTTGCCTGTTCAGCCAAAAGGCAACTGGCATAATAAATTACGGAGCAATTGGAGTTCGCAAATAATTAATCAGTTGAACTAAACGTCGATCGCATCGATCGGTACAAAAAATAACTACTACTAGGAAAACGCTCTGTGTAACGCGTTGATAAGCGAGCACGGATACGTGCAAAACCTCGAACCATAATTCCTTAAAAGCCGGCAATAATATACCTAAAACAACTGAAATCTAGAAGCACGATCCACTAAATTATATAAAAAATAGCTGAATTTGCTTCTCATTGCAAGTTATTGCAACAGTTATTGCAAGTCATTGCAACATGATACACACTCATGTGTATTAATTTCAGTATTTAGGTACGTAGGTATTATGGAATTATTATAAATAAAAAATACAGAGATTCAAACCACAAAATAGGCCATTATCTAAGTGCTAATATGAGCAAACATAATTTAAGAAACATTATCCAAACAGTTACTTGCCGTTCCGTATAAAAGAGCTTATTTCTTCTAGCACATTGCTTACCTAACACAAACCTAACACATTGTATCTGATACAAATGAAATAAATATTTCATAAACATAATTTCAATTATCAACCAACCAATCTATTTCTACAATCAAGCAGACATTTCATCGGTCTACAAATAATTTGCTCAGCCTTTGAAAAGATTGGAAGTAAGACTGCATGTTAAAACTCTCATAAACAATAAATACCTATACCTATTAACTACATCTTCAAAAATAATAAAATAAACCCTAAGTATAACCTCGCATGTATTGCTTTAACTATTATCTAACCGCAAAGATATAATTGTTACGTATTCAAACAATAATAGATAGACAGCTGCTTGCTTCCGAGTTGTTTTGAATGGAGCGCATCGGGCGGCCGCAACGGACTCCTCGAACCTACAATGCTATTTATATGGGAAAACGCGATTTTTTTTTATTTGTGAACGGATCTTTCTCAAAAACTATACAGGTCTAAGTTAGTATGAGATGAAGGTGTGTGCAAAATTTCAGATCGATACGTTGACCGGTGCGGCCTGGGTTGAACCAGCAAAAAAAAAAAAAAAAAAAAAAAAAAAAAACACACACACACAGAGAAAGTGCCGCAAGAGTCAATTGGAGACGCTCGCTCCGCTCGCTTAAAACTTGACTGAATCCAGGTGGCCAGTTGAATGCATTGAGATAATCTTCATGGTAAGACGAGAGATGCAAGCAAAGGAGTATGTAACCGTCAAAATTCGGGTGGCGAATTTACGATTGACTGGCAGCTGCCATATAAACTAGTTTGCAGGCCCCGCCATTGTTCAATTCTCTAAAGATGACCGCAGCTGAAGCTAATCATGCGATCGAACTTAATTCCCAAACATTGTCATCAGTTAATGAGACGCCTCGTTGACCTCTGTGGGGTCAACGTACCCGGGATTGGGTGTGCGAATGAACAAAGTGAGCTAGGTCAGGTATTGACCCGTGTTGTCAGTCCCGCGTCCCCCGCGACCCCCCCGCCCGCCCATCGTGCGGGGGCAAGGGCTGGGCTCAATGGTGCCCTTTGTTCCCATCTGCCCTGCGTAACTGATACGAGAATCTGATTTTTTTCGGAAATCGTTTGAGCGATCTGTTGAAAGATAACGCAATGCCAAGAAAAAGCAATCTTTTGATTTTCCGATTCAAATTGCCAAAATCATAAATGACGGAAAGATAGAATTTAGACGTAAAATTATTGGCCGATCGGGTCAGATAAATGATTCTGCTGTCAAAATTTGTCGGATCTGAAATTGATCTGAACGGATTTAGCATTTTCGTACGGAAATATACACTTTTCCATTCGCCCTAGGCATTTTAAATGTTTAAAAATCGATAATTTCAAAAACCAAACTTCTTATTCTGGAATATCTACTTTATTTTTTAGGAAACCCGCATTTTCAATCATATATTCTGCTGCACTTCCTACTATGCATTATTAACTCAATTATTTATTTGTAGCTTTGTGAATTCCTAACTACCCCCTACGCCATCTGATCAATATCTAAAACATATCGCAACACACCAATCGATTTTACCACAGTTTCGAAACCCTGGCCAAATAGTCTATTGAAAATCAGCCATACTGCGATATATTGTACGTTTCTGTATCTAGAATGAAATCAGGTAGAGATCCAATCACAGGCACACCTGCCAACATCCCACTATCCTCCATTTGTCAATCATCATCATCATCATCAACTCTTTCATAATCATTCGCCAACGCCACAAACCAAGGTCAGAAATAAACAAATCCGTCAGGGGTGTGTCAATCAAAATCTCCGCAGCTATACTCACTTACATGACTCGTAACTTTGGCTTCCCTAGCAGATGAAACGATAACTTCACATCCCACTTCCTCGGAAACCACCTGGGGGCGACCTCTGTTTAGTTTCAATCAGTTCAAAACCAATCCGCAGCGAGCCGAAAGTTTATAATTCCCAACGTAGGTCGGAAAATGAGCAGTATCTGAATTAAATTCAAAGTCACTTTGTGCTGCACAAACGTGTGAATAATGTGCGTCAAAGAGAGACATACTACAGAGGCGAAGCGAGAAAAGAGGACGAGAGTTTTATTTGCCTAGCAACACGCTTCGCATGCCTGCGAGGCTTCGCCGTATACACAACATGAAACTCGGGTAATTTGCAACCAGGAAACCGGCCGCCGTCAAGCAAGTTTCACGTCGGTCGACAGATAATCCGATGAGCGTTATCAAATCACGGCCATGATAATTAGATGCTATCAGCTCCGTTAAACCACAGCCCCCTCGAGTGAGGAAATTCAATTTCTCACGCGTCCTGCTCGTTTTCGTCACCGGCCCGCCAAAACTCTGACCGACCGAAAGAAGAAGCGTGAAATCGAACGAATTCAAAAAAGTCTCCTGTCGAACGAACGAGTTGTTTGGCACACAATATGAGAGCGTGAGGCACAATGGACTCCGGCTACATGTCTAGGATTGCTCTAAGATTGCTGTGTAGGTACTCGAAGCAAGGCAAGGAGAGCGATGAGAGAAAAGCAGATAACTTCGCATTGAATTCGAAGACAATGGCACCGAGCTGAAACATGCTACACTAATGGAATTACTTTAGAACAGTTCGCGAATGGAGTGAGGGGGGGGGGGGATAATGTACCTCATTGAAGGAAAACCAAGTAGGCACCAATAATGGTGTTGTGCCCTTGGATTTAGTTTTACTAAATTATAAATCACCAAAATGTCACTAAGCGAACGTGGCAATTGCGTAACTATTAGAATTATTATGGTACCTAATTGCCTGCTTGATTGTTTTATAATTTGATTTGATTTGAATGTAACTTGATGTTTGGTCACACCTACCAATATCGATCTGAATTGAAATTAGTTTTTGAACAAATCTCTGCTTGATTGGAAAGTGAAAATGTATTATTTGTCCGATCAAGTTGACATTTTGTAAGAAGGCCAAAAACTTATTGACAGGGAAATATTTGACAAAACCTCATATTGATCATAATTAATATTTAGAGCTGTTTCAAGGTCGTAGACATTTGCAACTAACGTTTGACTGCAATATAAAAGCTCCCTTATCAAAGCGATACGCACAGAGCGTTCCCAGTTTTAGTTCAGCTCCGTCAAATGTTGAAGTAACATTCAAAATAACCCATTATAAAAATAAAAATGTTCAGGATCGTGTTTGCCTTCGTATTCTAATTCGCCGAGCTGCATTACGTCCTTAGTTCTCATCTCACCTAGCTCTATAGACATTCACCCTTATAAGTGACTCTTGACTCACCCCCCCCCCCCCCCCCTAAAACCTCGTCCTCATCACCCATTGGCCGCAAGATGATTAACGTCGCGTCACTCCAGACATTATTATGCGGGAGACACTCGACGTTCGGTGTCGTAAAAAAAAAAGTTGCCAGGATTTTGTCAAGTGTTTCTATTTTTATAATTTTTAAGCGCCCGACCGCTGAACAAAGGAGTCTTCGTCATTTCTCAGAATTACAGCTAACATTTGCAATTTTAATGATTTACCTAACGTTGCCGAGTGGAAAAAAAAGAAATACTTGTGATAAACGATCGAGGTGTGAAGTGGTTAGAAACAAAGAAAGTGCCCATGGAGACGTTTCCGTTGACGACCTGAGGAGACTTTGCGGAGAGACTCGCCAATGCAAGACACAACTGATGTTTATTGTCATGGATCAATGCCCTGGGACGGAGCTCGAACCCGGGACAGACGTGCAAGTGTCACGTTACGCCGCCTTGTTGAGGTGCAAGATGGAGAAGAGTGGAGACGGAAAAGCTTTTCCGTTGACACCTTGGCAAGCTCAATGTGACATTGACTTCATATTAAAAGCAACAGTTTGAAAAGTTTGCCAAACTTTAAATATCTCAAAGTGTATAAAATTTACGTAAGCTCCATATTATATTGGGAATGCGCGCGTTTCAACAGCAGCTTTCAAAGCTCAGTTTCCAGCCCGGAAAATGTGAATGGGTGAACTTTTTTGATCCTCAGTGGACTTTTTACAACTTAAAGCAGTAAAAGCCAAGACACTCCTAAGAAATTCAAGATTTTTATGTACACTTTAGCAAAAGAAAAAAAATATCGTTGAACAAATTTAAATGCTTGTCAGGTTCAGTAAGAATCAATGATTGGTATTATCAATTAAATAAGAGCTCAATCTATTAGAATGAGATGAGAAGATCGCATGGATTGACTTCTGAAGGCGCTATCTATACTCTATAGTATCTTTCCTTCAGTCAATCAGTTATTTGAGCGATCATTTTTTGTTTCACCGAGTGTGTATTATATTACCTTCTCGTGCGGTAGGTACAAGTATTGTAATATTTACATTACATAATACATAACAATGAAGAATCCCAATCTACGTGCAACATTGTACCATAAAAAAACAATATTATATTTTGAGAATCTTTGTAAATTTGAACCTGAGAAGTTTATTTATCTCACCTTACCTTCTACAGTGGATATTTCACTATACAATTCAAGTTAGGCAATTCAAATCTGTCAATTTGAATTTCCAAATGTCTCCAGTGGGATTGTAGAAAAAAAATCCATATCTTGGCAAATCTGTTCTATTATGGAAACTGAAATTTGACTATTTGAGATGAATGGACACTTGAATTGAATCAAATCTTTGAAACAGAGAACATATTAATATTATTTAATCACATCTTGGGCTAATTGCTGTTTACGACGATGGTTATGAAAAAACATTTATAGCTAAACCTAACCTCAAACCATGAAAGTGACACACAAAAAGATTTGAATTTGTACAATTTGAATCTTGAAGATTTTAGTCGGCCCAACTAGAATTGTAGTGTAATACCGGAGATATTCGGAGTTGCTCGAGGACCTGAAAGTTAGGTTATGTTTGTATTGCGAGTTGCTGAAAGGTAGGTTATGTTTGTAGTTGTACTCTCTGATTGAACTATACCTTGTAGGAGAGGTAGAGTTTCTTGTCTTTGAGCAGCAGAAACGCTTTGTTCCACATCTTCTTGTTGTTCGGCTCTCGCACCCAAACTTGACTGAATATCGGCGGGCATTCCCCGGAGTTGGACAGCAGCGTCTGGAAGCAAAACAAAATGGACGCTCAGACAAGATGGCGGATACAACAACAAGAACGATCATACAAACAAGATGGCTGATATTAAGGACTTTTGATAAGACAAAACTGCCGATCACTAGCAACTATATACCGATCTGAAGTTTTGCACACACACTAAGGACATCATACTAGCGGTCACGTGTAAACAGTTTTTTTGCACAATCCTTTCATTGGTTAAGAAGTGAAAATGTCCGATCAAGTTCAAATTTTGCATGCTCATGAAGACCAGCATTTTATCAGATTTTACAAATTTGCAGCCATATCGGACAAGATTGACGTTAAATCATTGTCAAATTGTTGTATTGAGAAATCATTAAAGCACCGCACCTTGATACAAATCATTATGATTATGCAGCTGTTTTCAAACAGCAATTTATTTTATTAATCTGCATGCAATGCATAGGCTCGTGCTTATCAAAGCGTTATATTTAGCGATTTCCTATGGCAGATAGTTGAGCGAGCGAAGCGAGCGACTCCATTTGGCTCTTTTAGCACGGACCTCTGTTTTTTTTTTTGTTTTTTTTTTTGTTTTTGTTTTTGTATGCTAAAGGAAGCAATAGAAGTCGCACCGTTTCACCGATCGACCTGAAATTTTGCACACATGTAAAGACAACCTTCTCTGTTTGCAGACCCAATTTTTTTTTGAAATCCATCCATTGGTTCATTGTTAAAATAAGTATCTCCTGATAGCCTAAAAAATGAAAATGGTCTTCGAGAAATGTGATCAAACTCATATTTAGCATGGTCAGTAAGACCAACAATGTCACTTATTTTACCAATTTTCAGCCGAATCTGTCAAGAAAGTATGCACTTATTGACATTTTTAATAGCTGTCAGAATTGAAACATTGAAAATGAATGTCTTTCCAATGCAACTGAATCTGATTTGCTTTAGGTACAAGAGTGTTTTGATGGTATGTACACTTTTTTAGTGAAAAGCAGATATTTTTATGTGTATTGAGTTGATCAAATTTGAATAATTCAATTTGGATCATAGTTTCCAACAAATCATTTCGAGTTTTTAAGGACCTTGATTGTCTTTTCGTCAATTCGTAGTTCTGATGGCCGTGCCTCCCGTGTTTCTACTTGGCTGATTTTGCATCCAGGAGGGATTAGAAACATAAGCTCACATTTCAATAATATCATTGAGTGGCGTTTGTTCTCTTCTAGCGTTCACACGTCATTCCAAATCTCTCCTGCATTGTGCTTCTTTTCGTTGATAATTTTGGCAATTTGGTGTACTTTGTGAAGGTATTAGTAAAATTGAATCGCTTTTAAAGCATAGATATTAGGTATCTACAGTTTTTGTCCAGGGGATTGATTATTTCAAATTATTTTATTCTTGGAAACGTTGGATTTATTCCGTTTCTGAGCTTCTGTCTAGCCTGACATTTCCTTGAAGGTTAGGTATATCTCGGATTACACATTAATGGTGGTCATACAATGACACATTGTTTTATATTGATTCAGTGGATCGTAGTTTGCTTTCAGTTTGACTTAAAATAATGTTTTCTGTGTGTTAACGAACGCATATTCGGTTAATGTTTGCGCACGTGTCGTGCTCGCTCATTCAACGCGTTACACAGAGCGTTTTCCTAGTAATCTTCATGGTAAATTGATAATGATTTATATAAATAACAATTATATCCTTTACTATTGACACATTTCTGTATTATCGCATCATCCTCCACCGAGAATGCAGGGAGCGATATCGCGAACTATTTCGCGGGGCCCACACATGTCCCGCGAACATCTTGCACCTGGATCCTCGTGCACTAATGACCATGCACATCGTCAGCACGCCACTGACTTCACATGCGATTCGAGAGCTGCACTCCATCAGGGCCGTATTATCCATAAGGCAGCATAGGCAGGCAGTCTGCCTAGGGCCTACGAAGCTTTTGGGGCCTACGAAAGTGCCAGAAAATTGATTTCAAAGTGTCAAAAAAACAAAAATGCCCTGCGGGTCAGATTTGAACGTGTCTACCACCACCCCAAAGTGCAATCTTTTTTTTTATAATATTTCAACAAAATACACCTCATAAAGTCTCAAAATTGCAAAGTGTCCAAAAACCAAAAAACGCCCTGCGGGGCAGAGTGAGAGTGGCGCTCCCCACACCCCTTGACCCATCACATATAGTTTTCCTCGCCTTGCCCCCACCTGGCAGAAATCCTGCGGTTGCCCATGCCAATTGTTTTCTTCAGCAAAACACTAAAATCAATGATCTTCTCCCCGCTTATTATTTTACAAATTTACCACTGAGAAAATTTAAATATTTGAGACAGGGAGGGGGGGGGGGGGGGCTACGAAAGAAGTACTGCCTATGGCCTACGAAGGTCTTAATCCTGCCCTCCATATCCACTTGCGTGTGCAGAGACAGAATATTTTGCAAAATTTAACTATTTTCAATGGTGCTGTTTTGCTTTTGTTTCCCTTAGAAGGTGACTTTCATAAGTACTTCCTTCGACCAACCATAATACATAGGGAAACCTTGGGTGTTAGTCAACTAGGTTAAAAAGTATTTACTATAACTACTTTTTACACCTGTGTTTAAAATAGCGTGATCAAATAAATTATTTTAATTAGTTGTTACTCAGAATAAGTAAAGAATTAGCATGCGTAATTTCTTAAATGCTGCCACTGTACTGTATTGTATTTTTTTGTCTTTTGTCTGGGGCTTAACGTCGCACTGTTCTGCAGCGAGGCTAATGGCGACGGATGGATGATTATGATGATGATCGGGAGATGATGGTGAAGAGTAGGTAAGGATGGAAGGTGGGAAGGAGGCGGTCGTGGCCTATTAGTAGGGTACCTTCCCAGCATTTGCCTGAAGACTGAGGGAAAACCACGAAAAAACCCCAGTCAGGAAGGACGGCCGCGGGAATCGAACCCGGGCCTCCGGAATACAAGCTGAGAGCGTTAACCACTCACCCAACCTGTTCCGTATTGTAGGTTTACCTACTGTATAAGAAGAAAATATAGGAGATAAGAAATCGTAATTTCCACGTGCAAAAGTACTGAATATAGCAACGGCATCAACAACATCATTTGGTAACGGAGTTATTTTTTTGACGACTAGCTGAAATTATGTGGAAGAAACACATTTCTTCTAGTAATTTGACAAAATATTTCAAAATAAGCATAAAATGTCAATAACCCTCGGTTCTTGACAGATTTGTTAGAAAATTGTAAAAAAAAACACGTAAAAAATTGGCCCCAATGACAATGCAAAATTTGAAGTTGATTTTAAGCTCCATTTTCCATTTTCAATCCGAAGATTGATTGAAAACCAAACCAGTCCGAACTAGGCCTGTGACCGCTCTTATGACATTAGAGAGTTCAAAATTTCAGATTGTTTGTCTGAATGGTGTGCCCTGGGCTGGGGGCATAACCTACACACAAAAAAACACAAATAAAGTGCCATAATTTAGTCCCGTATAGCGACATTCTCTCGCTAATGTATTGGACGATTACCGACCACGTCAAATGAATTTCGAAAACGACTATCACCTATTGATCAGCCATCAGTGAAAAGCATCAGAATACACAACGCAACTTGTGGCTGTTCGGTGTTGAAAGTCGGCGTCATGCGATTGTGCGGCTCTCGTGGAGATCCCAGGGGAAAGATAGAGCCGAATAAGTCGCCCGTTCTGTTACTCTGTTCCGATAGCCCGCTCGGTGCACCCAGCAGAAGTGGCGGTTTGAATTTGTTGAATCAATAAGGGTCAGTTTGTCACCCGTGGTGGAGAATGAGTAGGTTTCACTTGAACTGCCGGAGCACGTACTGCCTACGCGTACCCTTCAAGAAACCAACAATGAACTTTGAGAACGTGCCAAGACCGCATGTTTTCGTAACGTTTTGAGTCCTTTCAACTCATTTTGAGCGTTTTTCTTCTTCAAAGTGAAAACCATTTCACTTTCAACATTGTATAGACAATTTTTATTGTAATTTGTAAATTTCAGTAGGTATTTCGTGCAAGTAATATACTGAAACTATGGCATTCAATCTTGTTTGGCCAATAGTAATAGTTCCTTCCTTTTCTAATAACACACAAAAAAATATAGTAGGTACAGTTCGTTTTTCCTATGTTTGAACTCTTACCAGATGGAGCCACAGTCAGTTTTTCTGCTAGGCCGAGAAAGACTTCATTGCGCGCTCACCTTGCAATGTTGTCTTTCTCGGCCTTATAGAACAACTGACGGTGGCTCCGTCTGTAGAGAGTTCAAACTTCAAACATAGGAAAAACGAACTGACTATACTAATTTGTTTTCGAATGTTTTGGGCAAAACCGATATAACACGGTACCTCCAGTTATACCCCATTCACACTATAGGATAATATTTAATCTCCATAAACTTAATCTATGTTAAAAGATAATCGAGTTACTGAAACTCAGTTATGTCTTAACGTCATCAAAGTTAACTAACGTGCATTCATATTGTGACTTAATGGAGATAAAATATATTTTAACAGTGATTATCTTTCGTAGTAAGAACGAGGGGAATTAAATTACCATAATTTCATGTGATAATCGAAAATTCGTATACAAAATGTATGATATATCGTTACGAAGGTACACTATTTAACTCTAAAATTCTAGCAACTTTTCTAATTCTGACAAATCAATATCAATTGCAGTGGCGTGCCGTGACATTTGAAGTGAGGGAAGCAAATTGCCAGGAAAGAAATTTGCCCAGACCCGGAGGGGGGTCTGACTAATTTTAGATGGTTAAAAACGATTTTGAAAGTACCTTTTTGGAAGATTACTTGAATTTAAGAAATGGTCAAAGGAGGATTTTCAGACTAATTTTTTATATTTTAATCATTAGTTTTTTGAAGGCAAATACGAGGGCAAATACAGATATACAAAAACTTTGTAGAAATGCGTAAACTGAACTGAGAATCCGAAACTGCAATATTTTGTAGATATTACAAGTTTAGACATTCAACCGCTCTTGAGCACTGTCACCGACCGATCACATGTTCGTTCCAATCGTGTCAACTCGGGAGTAGTTCGGCTGCGTTCGGACTGTGGATGCAACTCTCCGATTTGCTTCCCTTGGCTAGAATACGCCTGCAGAAATAGACGCATTTTACACAGAAATGCTTTGTGTTTAGACCGGCAAATAATGTTATTATCATGGCAAAATAAGTTTTTATTATTGACAATACTTTCAGGTGGCTGCAGATTAACATATTTGATTGTAGGCAAATCACCTAATGCATGCGTAACTCCCGTATATAGAGCGAGGGATTGGAAGCAATTCGAAAAGTGAATCCCTTGGAGCCGGCCGACTGCCGAGCCGAGGCAAGTGTATGCGTGCGCACGCGCCTTGCCCACCTCCTGTCTTAGAAACCGCGTTTACTTTGAAATCAGAGCGAAAGTCATGACATTTGTGTTCGTAATAAGAATTCTATAAGTAGTATTAAGTGATGAATATTTTTGTAAAAAGATTAAATTATTATACATATAATTATTATATTTTAATATTGTTGGAATGGAAAAGGAAGGGGAAGCAATGCTTCCCTTGCTTCCATTGAGTGCACGCCACTGATCAATTGAGTGAGTCGTCATTCATGGATTATCTACAGATTTATTGTCGATTTCGACCTGGCGGAAGAATTCTTCCCGTCAAACCGTCAAACTCTATCAGTCTGTGAGCCGGCAGTACGTGATCGTGCACAGTACGAGGAAGTCAAAGCTCCCGAAAGACTTGCACCGTCCGCCGGAAGATGGCGATAATCACGCGAACCGCCCATCAGCCCCCCTGGCCACTCTCCCCTATACACCTGTGGCCAACTTGCCCGCACGCACCCTATCCGTGATCTACAAAACATTTCGTACTCGTCCAGATAACATTTATTGGCAAGATTAAGATGAAAAACAACACAATTGAATGTGGAAGTAATAAATTTCAAGTGGCATAATGAAAAGAGGGTAGGTTATATAATGTAGATGGCTGATATCTGTTGATTATGAGAGATATGATCGAGGGTTGCCATGGTGGTTTTGTTTATTTCTGCCTTTATCATTTTTAAAATAATGTTCTCGGTTAAAAGCTCAATTTTTCAGAATTTCTCCTTGGATTTAATTAAGTAGCTACATGCTGACAACATTTCACATTTTAATCGGTCAAACAAGGGTCAAACCTTTTATGATTTTAAACAGCGAAGATCGTAGATATTATAAATTAAGGTCACAAGAATGATAAAATCCAGTTTTGGGTCACATTGAAGCATTTGTTTCTATAAAAGTTCCTCTAAGTATCAACAATTAGCGTAAATTAATGTAGGTTTACCTGTATAAAATGGAGAAGACATGTCTTAATAAATATATTTAATTGCTCATCTTGAATTGATCTTATGCCAGCTACATGAACGCAATGGAAGCACTAAAAGTAAAATCCCTGGAGAAGAAAGTAAATTCTTATAAATTGAGTTAATTTGAGCTGGAGCGAAAGAGCAATTGCTTCAGACTCATCAATTATTCATCGAACTTCATAGCAACAAATCTACAGAAGCTGATTGTATAGCAGTGTATTTGTACTTTTTTGTAAAACAAGCGTTCAATCTTTTGAAATCCTTCATTCCATGGGGTTGGGGGGGGGGGGGGGGGGGGGTTGTCCTTTATATACCCCTGTCGGCTCCCACTTATTTTAGTAAACCTACACGAATGTAAGAGGGCTGAGTAGTGAGCGTGGCCTTTAAGAGTTTTTAATCGATTTTTATCAATATCTTTTAGTTTTACCAATGTAATTGTTAACAAAATAGGGCTTTGTACGAGTATTCAAAACGGTTCAATGAAAATAATTTCATAGTTTGGTATAAGATATAAGTTTTATTTTGTCCAACAGGGTCTGGATTCACAAAATGTTTTAAGCCTTATTCCGGCATAACTTTATGCCGGATAGCATTGTAACTCCCAATATCTTTATTACCATGATATTACCATGTTAAAACGTATTATTTTATCATTATAAATGGGTATTTGTACAATTAAATTCATAAAGATATGCCGGTAAAACATGGTAATAGCTAATATTGATATTCGTTTTTTCGGTCATAAAGTTATACTTCTTTGTGAATCCAGCCCCAGATGTTTAGTGCCATTATTTTACTAATTTTAGGGCACTAAACGTCTGTTGGACAAAGTAAATCTAATAAACCATTACACGCTATGAAATTATTTTCGTAAACTGTTCTGAATACTCGTACAAAGCCTTATTTTGTTAACAATTACATTGGTAAAATATATTGATAAAAATCGATTTAAAACCTCTTCAAGGTCAAACTCACTACCCAGCCGTCTTAAGTTCTCAAATATTCTTATGTATATGAATCGAAGACATGGAAAACCAATTACATCGACAAAAAACCGCGGACACAGATTACAAAACTATAATCTGTTAGTTTGTGTTCCGCCCTAGAGGATGGCAAACTTGAAACATCTCAAGTCGACTTGTCTCCCGGTGATGCGCCTCCGCCCAGCATCATTGATCATCCTGCCACAACTTGGGCCGAACTCCTGGGCTCCTAAAGAAGAGGTCAAATCTTCGCCAATTCCGCGCGCCACGAGGTCAGGGGTCAATCATCAATCAAGCACACTCCAAGTGACGGGCCATTAGTCATATTTGCGAGCGTCTTATAGAGAAGTGTGCTTGTGTTCCCGATTTGTGTGACCTCGATGTCGATGGGAACATGATGGCGATTGGTGGAGGATTTGTGGAGGATTTGTGGTGCGGAAAAATTATTGCTTTTGAAAAACTGTATTTTCTACTTTGTCCATATTTTCAAGATTGTAAGACAAAGCTTCTAACTAGGAAAACGCTCAGTGTAACGCGTTGATGAGCGAGCACGGGTACGTGCAAATTCTCGAACCGGAAATGCGTACACAACGCACAGAAAACATATACATCCATATGGAATTGATTATGATATCAACTTAAAAGTGTATGCTTTTCATCGAAACTTTAAAATAGCATCTAAGCACCTGGTTCATAAAGCAAATCAGAATCAATTTTCAATTGGCACTGGAAAACATTCATTTCGATACTTCATTACTGACAGATATTAAAAATGTAAATAACTTCATACGTTCTTAACTGATTGGGATGAAATTTTGTAAAATAAGAGACAATATTGGTCTTAATGATCATGCAAAATATGAGTTTGATCAGAATTATCGAAGACCGTTTTCATTTTTCAGCCTATCAGGAGATATTTATTTAAATTTTAACCAATGAATCTGAGTAACGCGTTGATGAGCGAGCACGGATACGCGCAACACCTCGAACCGAAATTCTGTCTATCGAAAATGTCATTAAAAGCCAATAATTCTAAAATTTCGCCACAGATTTGTATAGAAATCTCAAAACATTCCTAAAATATTGGTCCAAATAACCATGCAAAGCTTTAAGTTGATCAATTGAACCTTTATGATTGAACTGTTCCGTGTTAATTTTCAAAAATCACAGGATCTCCTTCAAAAAATATACCTGAGACCACTCATATGATATAAGTGTGTCTACACAATATCAGATCGACTGTTGAACGGTCATTATCAGTTTCATTTGCGTTTGAAAGTTTCTGCTCTAACTACCTTGCCTTGAACTGAAGAGTCGAAGTCGCCGTGAATTTGACAGCCAACACGCTAATAGTCCGTAAAATGTCAATAACGTTTGGATTTAAACACAGATTAGTATGAAAATTGTCAAAAATGCAGATAATGTTGGACCCAACCATCATGCGAAGTTATAAGTTGATCGTTCAATCGGTTATAGTTTAAATTTCTAAAAACACATGAAAGATGGTTTTAAATTTTAACCAATGGGAGGATTTGGCTGAAACTTTGTTTGATTGGGTACAATGTTGGGGGTAATGACTTGTCAAAATTTCAATTTGATCAAAACAACCAATCGAAAGTTAATTTTTTTTAAATTTGAACCAATCAATGGATTTCAAAAAAATTAGGGTCTGCAACAATCAGAAATGTTACGTACATGTGTGCAAAATTTCAGCTCGATCGAAGAAAAACTCTGACCTGTATATCGTCAGTAACAGAAAAAAAAAAACAAAACAAAAAAAAAAACAGAGGTCCGTGCCAAAAGAGCCAAATGGAGACGCTCGCTTCGCTCGCTCAAAAATGTCGTAAATTTTCGTGAGCTTTAGTGACCATTGGAATTTTATGTCTTCAGAGTAGGAAGAAAAATGTAATACTAAAGGTATTCGAAAACAATTTCGTGTTTAGTTATAACTATTTTCAATATTTTTGAATTTGAATTTTTTTTGCTTTTATCAACGGCTATTATTTTGTCTAAGCTATTGCTATATCTGCTATTCCATCCCCTATTTGAGTTTTGTCCATCTTTCTAGATTTTTTGTATAACTCTATTCTGCAAAAATATATATTTATTTAAATTTAAGAAATTAAGATTCACTTGGCCGCCCTAACATTAAATGGGGAGACACTGTTTTTTACATCAATTTTTATCAGTTACTAGTTTTAAGCTTTTGGTGGGTCAAGATTTTAATATTAAAATCGAGAACTTAATATCATAATTTGTGTTCAAGTACAATTCTGAAAATGTGTTTCTATTCTCCTCAATCAGACATTTAGCGGAGATCAGCAAAACGGCTGTAATATCATTAGGTACACGATCTCTCTCGGCCAGCTGTAAACAACAATTGTTCCACAATGAAACAAAACACTGCATTATTGCAATTAACTTTCACACTTGAAAACTCATTTCCGTCGTTTCTTTTGCTCTTCAACAAACTTGTCAAAATGACATAGCAAATAACAGGATAACATTTTATCTTTTTTAAATCTATTACCAATGAAGTTATCGTTCTAAACCCCATTGTAAATATTCACTTTGTCGTGGCATCAAATGAACGTAGTTATATGATCTATTGTGTTGCTCTTAAATTATTAATAAATGTATATTATACCTTAGACGATCAATTAGGGTTGAGTGGTACATTTAGCAAATTGAGCTCTAATCTGCTTTATGGCTTTACATTTAAATAATTAAATAACACTGAATAAGGGAATTATTTATATTTCGATTAATATAATTCATGATTTAAAACAGGTGTAATTACAGAAAATAAAACACTTAAAATCATAGCACATACATTTAGTAGAAAAGGTGCAAACAGCTTTAATAATAAGCGTTGTGATGAGATACACTAAATGTGATTTCACATTATTTTCTTTGCCTTTGAGATCGCTTTCAAAAGCTCTGACTAGATTGCCAAGTAGGTACTCTCGTGCATTTTGTCCGTAGTATAAAGATCAGCCCGTTCACTTTTTTGTCAACATGATAATTCTTAATGAATTCAGTTGCAGTTGCATGACATTCATTTAATATGAAACATTAAAAAGATAAAGAAGTAAATGTAATTAGCATCACATGGTGTTGAATTTAATATTGACAAGAAAACAAGAATAAAATTGCATTTAAATGAATAATACATTAATGTGATGCCCGAGGTTTTATAAACAAATGTCCGGCATATTTAGCCTCAAACAACACAGCAGAATTCACTCTGCCATCGTAAAAGATCGACTATATACAGAGTGGTTATGTTTTGCAAAGCGATCTATATCTAGAACTGATCTACATCTAGTACTGATCAATCAAGAATCAGACGTTTGCATTTTTTGTCATTGATGGAGCCAAATGTTGAAGTAAACGCAGAACTGAGCTCTTGCCATCATAAAACACAAATAAATATAATCAATTCCTTGTGTAAAGCATTAAAAAACACACAATGTTCTCTGTGCGAGATTGCTGTTGCTAATTTTGTTTTGAGGTTAAAATACCCATGCCTGAATTTGACGAATCATTTTGAGTCCAAGACGGATACGTAAATAATTGACTAGGAAAACGCTCTGTGTAACGCGTTGGGGAGCGAGCTTTCGAACTGCATGCGATGTGATAAGTATGCGTTTGTAAGTGTCTGATCTACAGGCCTTGGAACGGAAGTATCAAGAAGGCAATGATGAAATAATTAAAATTCCTGACATAGACATACATTTGCAAATATTTCAATATTATAGAACAAAATGTCCTTAAAATGACAAAGCTTTTGAAGATACGTCTGAAAATGGGCAAAAATACCAAAAATGTTGGTCCCAATGACCATGCATGACAGGTAAAACGGATGGGTTTAAATTTTAACCGATGGGAGGACTTGGCTGAAACTTTGTAAGAATGGGCACAATGTTGATTGCAATGACATTGCAAAATTTCTAATTTATCGGACCAACCAATCAATTTAAAAAAAAAATTAAACCACTCAGCGGATTTCAAAAAAATTAAGGTCTGCAACGCCCAGAAATGGTCCGTACATGTGTGCAAAATTTCAGCTCGATCGGAACGAAACTGTAACCTGTATAGCCTCAATAACAAAAAATAGCAAAATTATCAAAAATTGTCTGGGCCAAAAGAGCCAAAAAGGGTCGCTCGCTCAACAATAATTTATAAGAGACAAATAAAGTCCATCTTAAATAAAATTATTTTTCATCTAATCATAACGTTGTCAAGACGTATTCGAGAAAATAAGGAACACGACTGACCTCTGGTGCATTCTTTGGTACTATCCATAAGGGGAATGGAGGATATCGCGGGGATATTTATATAAATAAATTATGTTAAATTTGCTTGAGTTGTTTGTTATGGCTGAAAAAGTAAACTTCAAACTAAATTTCAATTTCAATTGTTTCTCCTTTTTCACTGCCCTATGGAAACACGAACTTCAAACTAAGAAAGTGCGTCTAAAAAGTTTCCTGCCAGAAGTGGCTCCTCGTGAAGGATTCAAGCGACAGTTTCGCCTCGTGTAATCCCGCCTGTCCAAGGTGTGTGTAACACCAGGCGTGATTACACAACTCCACTCTTCCTAGACTCTGCGGCGCTGTCACCCCCCCCCCCCCCCCCCCCTGGCTGCTGTCCAGATGGTGACGTCAGCACCAAGAACAAGAGCATTGTTGACGCGAGTCCAAGGCTCGCAGGTGGCTGACGAGGCACGAACCCCGCACGCCTACAACTTGGCAACATGTGTGTACACCTTTGGACGCGTTAATTGCGCGCTAGGGGGCCGGAGAGGGAGACGGTTGTCAAGCAAATTGAATAGTTAAAGCCGCGTTTGTGTAGCAGTTTTTTTTTACAAACCTGGAGGAATACGTTTGTATAAATAACGATTTAAAAAAATAAATACATATTCCTATTTAAAATAAACACTTGTTCCTTTTTTCTTTAATTTCCCTCAAATCTACGAATTCATTTTCGATCTGAAAATTCGTAATTTTGTAATTATTTTTTCGTGTGTTTGTATGAACTGGTGGACTAAGAACGAAGTGAGTATAACGAGGACCTCGACTAAGACCGTAAAATTGAAGAAATGTCAATTGTCAAACGTCAGTCAATAACTTACAAAATTTCACATTTTGATGATCGTACTAGATTTTTAAATAAGAAAAGAAATCAATGGTTATCACGATATAAAAAGATACTGATTTAAATTACCATACGATTCATTAATATAATCGATGATAGAAATAACACTGGTGGTAAGAAATGTTTTCCTTCTATCATAAATATTATATTCAATATAATTTCAAAGTTTAAATCGTGTTATTCGATGAAACGGGACCAAATTAGCTGCCCGTGACTGTCGATCCTGGAGTCCGTGGTTCGACCTCTGGTAGCGTGATTTTCCACGAGAAGCCAATAGTGATTGCCCGGATTCCCAATTACATCCCTGTGCATCGTCACATCCCAATCACCCTCATTAATCATTGATTGAGACCATCAGCCGGGGGTGGGGGGGAGGGGGAGGTGATAAGCCAACGCCAGGCGCCTCTATTCACGGCCATGTCCTTGCTAATGACCTAACACCATACAATCCAGGCGTCAAGGTATACTTAGCACGGGCAGTAATAGCACTGGAATATTACATTCACTCTGGTTGTATACTTCGGAAATCCCGAGTTCGGTTCCCGCGCTCGTCCTTCCTGCCTGAAGTTTCTTTGTAGTTTAATTTACTTCGGTGAAATGGTGGGAAGGTTCCCTACTAAAAGATCACGACACTCCTCTCAGTCCAGCCTTCTACTCTTCATCGGCATCTCCCTCTCGTCATCATTACATCAAAATCATTCGTCGCTGCTCCATGTTTTATGAAGCACAAAAAGGCGGCCCCTACATTTTTCTAAGCGACTTCACCGATTGTCTTAAATTTTCACAGATTATAGATAAAGAGTAGATCTGTGTCTCTACTCTAGTGGCCCCAAAGTTTTATTTTTTGTTTAGTTATTTCAGGGCAGAGGTGCCAAAAAGACTCATATATTGCTCATATATTGAGGAAGTGAGTATATTGCACTTCCTCAAAAAACGAGAAAAAACATTTTTGATTATTTTTTTCGATCACTAGAGACACAGATTTACTCTTCATCTCTATGCTCTTACATTTTGAAAACAATCGGTCAAGCCGTTAAGAAAGTAGGGGCCGCCTTTTTATGATTTTTTTGTGGTTTTCAAAATTTGAATTAAAATAACTTACTTCACAGCAGTATATATGCATCATGCAACACACGATTAAATGTCACAAATGTCACGTACAACTCAGAGCTAATGCATTTTCATGCATTTCTATAGGACTTTTTTTTTTACATCGGAATCGAAATTTTCTGCGAGTCCTGTCGACTCTAACTGTGTTTATCTGCGAGAACAGAATCTACATAAAATGGCTCCATTGCTTGCGTCATTTATAAGTTTCATCTGAATCATTTAGAAGTAACAAAACTCCTCGGGTCTGACTTGTAATTGAGGGAGGAGTTATCTTTACCTGGAGAGCGACGGTCTTCCCGTATAGATTCGTCCCCGACGCCAGCTCCTGGCCGTTGTCGAGGTCCACCATGTCGGCGGGGAAGAACTGCTGCAACACGAGGTCAAGGTCAAGGTCAAAAACCACCATCCAAGGTCAACAAACATCACGATCACACATTGCATCACCTGAAAGCAGCACCATCGAATTTCAAGGTCATATCAGATTCTTTTACCAGTTCAAATTTTGATATTAAATCATGGAAAACTGTATCTCGCTAATGTAAAATAAGTAATGAGCGTTTCTCTGTCATGAATGTGAGACTTGGCGGTTTGTTTCCAGACCCAATCAACTGTTTTTTTTTCAACTAATTACACAACTGAATCGCCGAAAGAGACACTGATTGGCGAAACAAAAAGGTCTGCTCATGACCTCACCTCGCCAATGAGCCACATCCCGATCGTGGCGCCCCGTGCGGTCACTCACTACACTACACTAGCATGGCTTCCCCACTGCTTTGTCCGTGTAATTGAATCGCCTTTGAGCGCCCCAGGAGCGCCCCAGGAGCGCGACATAATGTGACGTGGAGGTTTCCGTGCGCGCCCGCACAGTGTGTAAACAGCGCTCGACGGCAGAACAAATCAGTTGGTACAATTGCGACGGCAAGCGACGGGAGACATGTATTATTTATTTCGCATCAGGAAATGACAGGGTGTCCCGTGGGTGCTACGGGATGGGGGGGGGGGGGGGTGAAATATAAATTGTAGAAAATGTTGAAATTGTATAAAGTGGGAACACACGATCCATTGGGCTGTATAATGGGGTTTTGGAGGCTCCCAAAGGTCCAAAAGGCGAGCGATCTAAGGATCGTGAACACGTTTGAAAAACGATTTTGGGGTGCTAAAAACTGTCCCTTTTGGTGTAAGTAATTGTGGTGTAATTTCCTTTTGGTGTCATTTCTTTGCTTTCGTACTTTCCGGTACTTTCTAATAAAATCCCGGATTTCACGGCGAGGGCATCCTCCCGTCCTCCGCGAAGGGCTGGACCGGGCTGGACCCGGACTCCTTGACGTCTAGGGTAAATAATATTTTAACCCCCCCCCCCCCCCCCCCCCCCCCCCCCAAGGAAAGTAGATGGGAATAATATCCGGACGAGCACAGAGTCGAACACAGAACGAGTCTTCATTTGCTTTAGTTTGCATTTAAAAACGAATTTGGCTTGCAAAATAGTAAAATTCTATAAAAAAAAGGGGGGTATGTGGAATCTACTTTAAATATTGTCATTCGCTGGCCTTCTAATGAATGGAAGTACAATAACTGTAATGTAACATCATAAGACGATAAAATAATTTCATGAATGTTATTAAGCTTTATCAAACTTATAGTTTGGCATCTGCTTCTACACCAAAACGAAGATCAATACCATCCTGTCCCTTCATCAACACCACCGCCCCCCTCAGAAGGGTGTTATCAAAGTTAATTGAACAGTGAAACTTTGTTTACGCTCGTCAAACGAAAATAGTTACTCTAATGGCCAGCTTCGCGGCGTACCTATCAGCCGTCAAAGAGCTTAAATGTGACCGTGGAGAACCGAGCGCCATCTGTCGTGAAACGGCGGAACTACTTGGCGAACAAGTCGATAAAATAGTTGACTACCTTGCTGTTTCAACGAAGTACAGTAATATCTGGATGATTAGATCACAGCAGGTCGTATAATAAAAATACGTATGGGTGCGATAATGACAATAGAGAAAAAAGAACATAAAACTATCCCGATTTAATTTGAAAGCTGCTATAAGATACCAGATTGTCACGATATAGAAGTGGCAAGTGATAAAAGTATTTCTTCGCCAATGAAAAAAAAAAACTTTTGTCATTGTTTTATCGTGTCTCTCGTATAAAATGAAATAAAGTAGTAAGCCCTCACGCTATAGGGGTGGTTTATATCCACCCAGTTCCACCCCCTCCTCCCCCACAACCACTTTAACATGTAGGTGAACTTTTTGTTGATAGCTTTGGGCTTTATGTTTACCGCGGTAGAGACCTCGCAAACCACGAAATAAAAGGAGAACAGCGTGGACAAAATAACATCCCTGAAATAATGCCGCAATAAAATGGGGGAGGAAAAAATAATAACATATGAAATATGAACAATATGTGGCATTCTCCCAGAATTAAATTGCAATTTTTATACATGGTTTTTAACTAAACATGGTCCCTGATTATGATTTGCTCAATTTGTTCAGTGAATAGGTCAGTAAATGAGTACATTTCTGCATTGAAATTTGTGTCCATAGCGAAAGGGGTGGACACAGTGATAGGGTTGTACAAGGTATCAGGTGTGTAAAAGAGCACAAGACTCAAGGGGATCCCTTGTCTGTACACCCCTTGCCTCTGTACACCCTTGGTGTCTTCAAGGCGGCTGCACTCGAAGGTAAACATTGGGGATAATATTTTCCTAAACATCATCATAGCTTTTGTACCATTCTAGTTATTAAAATGTTGAAAAATAATAAGTGTAGCTTACTATTTAGTCGACCTTACACCAACTTATAAAATAGAGTATTTGTGCCCGAACCTCTCGTGTCAAAGTTTAAAAATGGGGACATTTAAGATTTGATACGAGTTTAGGCACCTTATTTGTAGTTCTAAGTAGGTGACTTTGCTAAGGTCAACTTGAAAATTAGCTACACTACATTGTTCACATTTGTCGTAATTTGAATTGTTCTAAAGCTTTGACGGGGGAGGAAGCAATTTATAAAGAGCACAAGACTCAAGGGGCGTATACTGTACAAGTTGCATCATGTCTCAGCTCACCTGTGGGTTGTGGAAGAACTCGTACTTCCGGAAGTCCTTCCTGAAGACGAACCTCTTCTGCGTGTGTTTCCCGTAGGTCTCCATGTCATGGTGCGCGGAGAGCACGTCTTCATGGTCTTCCAGGCACCGTTCTGCAGAGGAGACCGTAACAATCAACACAACATTTTCACTAAGATCTCCCGGCACCCCTGATCGTCCATGTCACGAGCACCGCGACCGGATGTCCCGCGACGTCAACCCCACATCGCCACTAAGATCTCCCGGCACCCCTGATCGTCCATGTCACGAGCACCGCGACCGGATGTCCCGCGACGTCAACCCCACATCGCCACTAAGATCTCCCGGCACCCCTGATCGTCCATGTCGCGACCGGATGTCCCGCGACGTCAACCCCACATCGCCACTAAGATCTCCCGGCACCCCTGATCGTCCATGTCACGAGCACCGCGACCGGATGTCCCGCGACGTCAACCCCACATCGCCACTAAGATCTCCCGGCACTCCCGATCGTCCCCCATATCACGAGCACCGCGACCGGGTGTCCCGCGACGTCAACCCCACATCGCCACTAAGATCTCCCGGCACCCCTGATCGTCCATGTCACGAGCACCGCGACCGGATGTCCCGCGACGTCAACCCCACATCGCCACTAAGATCTCCCGGCACCCCTGATCGTCCATGTCACGAGCACCGCGACCGGGTGTCCCGCGACGTCAACCCCACATCGCCACTAAGATCTCCCGGCACCCCTGATCGTCCATGTCACGAGCACCGCGACCGGATGTCCCGCGACGTCAACCCCACATCGCCACTAAGATCTCCCGGCACCCCTGATCGTCCATGTCACGAGCACCGCGACCGGGTGTCCCGCGACGTCAACCCCACATCGCCACTAAGATCTCCCGGCACCCCTGATCGTCCATGTCACGAGCACCGCGACCGGATGTCCCGCGACGTCAACCCCACATCGCCACTAAGATCTCCCGGCACTCCCGATCGTCCCCCATATCACGAGCACCGCGACCGGGTGTCCCGCGACGTCAACCCCACATCGCCACTAAGATCTCCCGGCACTCCCGATCGTCCCCCATATCACGAGCACCGCGACCGGGTGTCCCGCGACGTCAACCCCACATCGCCACTAAGATCTCCCGGCACCCCTGATCGTCCATGTCACGAGCACCGCGACCGGATGTCCCGCGACGTCAACCCCACATCGCCACTAAGATCTCCCGGCACCCCTGATCGTCCATGTCACGAGCACCGCGACCGGGTGTCCCGCGACGTCAACCCCACATCGCCACTAAGATCTCCCGGCACCCCTGATCGTCCATGTCACGAGCACCGCGACCGGGTGTTCCACGACGTCAACCCCACATCGCCACTAAGATCTCCCGGCACCCCTGATCGTCCATGTCACGAGCACCGCGACCGGGTGTTCCACGACGTCAACCCCACATCGCCACTAAGATCTCCCGGCACCCCTGATCGTCCATGTCACGAGCACCGCGACCGGGTGTTCCACGACGTCAACCCCACATCGCCACTAAGATCTCCCGGCACCCCTGATCGTCCATGTCACGAGCACCGCGACCGGGTGTTCCACGACGTCAACCCCACATCGCCACTAAGATCTCCCGGCACCCCTGATCGTCCATGTCGCGAGCACCGCACCGGATGTCCCGCGACGTCAACCCCACATCGCCACGAAGATCTCCCGGCACCCCTGATCGTCCATGTCGCGACCGGATGTCCCGCGACGTCAACCCCACATCGCCACTAAGATCTCCCGGCACCCCTGATCGTCCATGTCACGAGCACCGCGACCGGATGTCCCGCGACGTCAACCCCACATCGCCACTAAGATCTCCCGGCACCCCTGATCGTCCATGTCGCGACCGGATGTCCCGCGACGTCAACCCCACATCGCCACTAAGATCTCCCGGCACCCCTGATCGTCCATGTCACGAGCACCGCGACCGGATGTCCCGCGACGTCAACCCCACATCGCCACGAAGATCTCCCGGCACCCCTGATCGTCCATGTCGCGACCGGATGTCCCGCGACGTCAACCCCACATCGCCACTAAGATCTCCCGGCACCCCTGATCGTCCATGTCGCGAGCACCGCGACCGGGTGTTCCACGACGTCAACCCCACATCGCCACTAAGATCTCCCGGCACCCCTGATCGTCCATGTCACGAGCACCGCGACCGGATGTCCCGCGACGTCAACCCCACATCGCCACTAAGATCTCCCGGCACCCCTGATCGTCCATGTCACGAGCACCGCGACCGGGTGTTCCACGACGTCAACCCCACATCGCCACTAAGATTTCTCGCGGCACCCCTGATCGTCCCCTATGTCACGAGCACCGCGACCGGATGTCCCGCGACGTCAACCCCACATCGCCACTAAGATCTCCCGGCACCCCTGATCGTCCATGTCGCGACCGGATGTCCCGCGACGTCAACCCCACATCGCCACTAAGATCTCCCGGCACCCCTGATCGTCCATGTCACGAGCACCGCGACCGGATGTCCCGCGACGTCAACCCCACATCGCCACTAAGATCTCCCGGCACCCCTGATCGTCCATGTCGCGACCGGATGTCCCGCGACGTCAACCCCACATCGCCACTAAGATCTCCCGGCACCCCTGATCGTCCATGTCACGAGCACCGCGACCGGATGTCCCGCGACGTCAACCCCACATCGCCACGAAGATCTCCCGGCACCCCTGATCGTCCATGTCGCGACCGGATGTCCCGCGACGTCAACCCCACATCGCCACTAAGATCTCCCGGCACCCCTGATCGTCCATGTCACGAGCACCGCGACCGGATGTCCCGCGACGTCAACCCCACATCGCCACTAAGATCTCCCGGCACTCCCGATCGTCCCCCATATCACGAGCACCGCGACCGGGTGTCCCGCGACGTCAACCCCACATCGCCACTAAGATCTCCCGGCACCCCTGATCGTCCATGTCGCGAGCACCGCGACCGGGTGTTCCACGACGTCAACCCCACATCGCCACTAAGATCTCCCGGCACCCCTGATCGTCCATGTCGCGAGCACCGCGACCGGGTGTTCCACGACGTCAACCCCACATCGCCACTAAGATCTCCCGGCACCCCTGATCGTCGATGTCGCGAGCACCGCGACCGGATGTCCCGCGACGTCAACCCCACATCGCCACTAAGATCTCCCGGCACCCCTGATCGTCCATGTCACGAGCACCGCGACCGGATGTCCCGCGACGTCAACCCCACATCGCCACTAAGATCTCCCGGCACCCCTGATCGTCCATGTCACGAGCACCGCGACCGGATGTCCCGCGACGTCAACCCCACATCGCCACTAAGATCTCCCGGCACCCCTGATCGTCCATGTCACGAGCACCGCGACCGGGTGTCCCGCGACGTCAACCCCACATCGCCACTAAGATCTCCCGGCACCCCTGATCGTCCATGTCACGAGCACCGCGACCGGATGTCCCGCGACGTCAACCCCACATCGCCACTAAGATCTCCCGGCACCCCTGATCGTCCATGTCACGAGCACCGCGACCGGGTGTCCCGCGACGTCAACCCCACATCGCCACTAAGATCTCCCGGCACCCCTGATCGTCCATGTCACGAGCACCGCGACCGGATGTCCCACGACGTCAACCCCACATCGCCACTAAGATCTCCCGGCACCCCTGATCGTCCATGTCACGAGCACCGCGACCGGATGTCCCACGACGTCAACCCCACATCGCCACTAAGATCTCCCGGCACCCCTGATCGTCCATGTCGCGAGCACCGCGACCGGGTGTCCCGCGACGTCAACCCCACATCGCCACTAAGATCTCCCGGCACCCCTGATCGTCCATGTCACGAGCACCGCGACCGGGTGTCCCGCGACGTCAACCCCACATCGCCACTAAGATCTCCCGGCACCCCTGATCGTCCATGTCGCGAGCACCGCGACCGGGTGTTCCACGACGTCAACCCCACATCGCCACTAAGATCTCCCGGCACCCCTGATCGTCCATGTCACGAGCACCGCGACCGGGTGTCCCGCGACGTCAACCCCACATCGCCACGAAGATCTCCCGGCACCCCTGATCGTCCATGTCACGAGCACCGCGACCGGGTGTTCCACGACGTCAACCCCACATCGCCACTAAGATCTCCCGGCACCCCTGATCGTCCATGTCGCGAGCACCGCGACCGGGTGTTCCACGACGTCAACCCCACATCGCCACGAAGATCTCCCGGCACCCCTGATCGTCCATGTCACGAGCACCGCGACCGGGTGTTCCACGACGTCAACCCCACATCGCCACTAAGATCTCCCGGCACCCCTGATCGTCCATGTCACGGCCGGACGTCCAGCGACGTCAACCCCACATCGCCACTAAGATCTCCCGGCACCCCTGATCGTCCATGTCGCGAGCACCGCGACCGGACGTCCCGCGACGTGAATGTTCGACCTCCGAGGACGACGACACCTGAAGAGGCTGGCCTTGATCTCGCCATTGTCCGGCGGAAGATCACAACTGGACCGACACGGAGGCGTTAAGAGCGCAAGACACGCAAGACGTGAATATCAAAATTCTTCATCCATTATTTTTTATCCCACGACCAATCGGTACAAAATTTTAAAAATCTGATTTCGGGGGCCTGTTTGGGAACACTAACCTGACAAATTGACTATAATATAGGTATTCGAATTGTTTTATTTAATAAGGGCCCGTTCCGTTACTAAAATATCATTCGGGCGGCTTAACTATAACGCTTTAATTAAAATCAACTGAATCAATCATCTTGAAGTATCTGATTGGTTGTGCCGCCAATTTCATCCAAAACTACTAGACCGCCTGAACGTATTCTTGGTTATATGTACGAGAACATTTTAGAAGTCCCACATTGATCTAATGGTAAAGATATTTGGAAGAAAACGTCCAAAAAAGTAAAAACATAATATTTTGTATGCACATCCCACATTTGTCTCTGCGAATGTACCCCGCAATGTGAGTTGTGTTTCTCTAGTTTCTTGAACAGCATCCGAGAGAGGTGTACCCGGGCCTCTTACTCGCTACAAGAATCACCGCTCTTCTAGTTACGGTAGGTTGGGAGGCTCGCGTTGGCGGAGAACAAAGAGGAGAGATCTGCATGCAGATGACGTATCTGCTTCGAGACGGTTCCAACAAGAAAACACGACCAATACTTGGCAATCGGGACTCGAGACTCTTGAAAGTTACGCTTTTGCGAGAGAGAACTAAGCGAAGAGTTTGATGAAAATGTACGGCCGTGAGTTTCAATGTGGATTCAAGGAAGTATTATGAAAAAGCACCCTCGCACATTCCGATAATTAAAAAAGTTCGTAACATTGTGGAGTATGCCAAGTAAAATCGTTATCTACAACATGGACATTTCGAATAACGTATCTAGACAATTAATTAAAATTATGTTTGAAAGGAATGATCTTGTATATTTATATTTTGTCTTTTTGATCATACTTAATATTATATTATAATAGATTATAATATTGGACATATTGGACCACATATTATTGTTTTACTCGCGGAAACCAATTTTATTTTTATTTTTTACTTTCAAAACTTCTTTTTCATAAGTCATAACGTGTTGACTTGGCCCATCGCACTTCTCTTTACAATGGCGGTCAGTCCCCACAGAGGAGTGTGATAATGCCGTGAGTCTCGACTCACGGGCAAGGAGAAATGACTCACCAAGTCCGAACTCGATCCAGTGCTCGACGATCGTCCAGTTGACGTCTTTGGGGACGCGGTTCTTGAGCGCCAGGAGCTGACACAAATCCGACGCGCAGAGGTTGCGCTCGACGACCACCGTCTGACAGCTGCCGTCGTCGTTGTAGAAGACCAGCTCCTCCTGGTGGACAAGATGACACATTGTAAGATTAGATTATTATTATCACGTTTAACGGCGAATCAACGACGAGGTTATATTGCGTGGAGGACATGGGGAGGGGTCGACCTAACGGGCCCGATCCAGGGGAGTCTGAAACTGGTGGAAAAGCCAGTTCAGAATGGGGACAGACCGGGGAGGGGGGAAGCTTCGGGCCCGGTGGGTCCCGATTTCAGGGGGATCACCATCTCGAGGGGGAGGCCAGCCCAAGGGGCCCGCGAATTTGGGGAAGGCATGAGACTAGGTCGACCCTGGACTGCACTTAGTTAGGACCAACACTCGTAATGTAAGGCGGCCCACCACCGCGTCAAGGTCCATAGGTGAGGACATATTGTAATGGGGACTGTGAAATAGAATAGTAGTCGCACCGTTTACCGACGTTTCCATGATTTTGTTCAAAATCTATACAAAACAATAAACAAAAATAACGTAAAAAATCGCTTAAATGCTGTGTCACCCACGCAATTAACATTGTATCTCTACTCTTGGGTGTTGGTTTTAAAAATATATAATTAAAATGTTCGTTCGGCCGATGTCAGTAAACTGTCAGCCAGCAAACAGTCCTAAGTACAACTGGTTGTAGGTGGTAGATATTTTGTAGCCCTTTGATCGGATCATTGTGACCGACCGCAGTCATGACTGATGTATTTAGCGGTTTTCCTCCTTTGACAGCCAGACGCTTGAAGTTGGACACGACATACCGGCAATTCCCATCTTCAACGCCATTTGCCATTCCTACGTCACCATTTCCTAAACACCCTCATTATAGTAATACAAAACTTAAAGCTCGACTACCGATTTTTCAATAAAAAAAAACACTTTAAAAAATACTTTTTGAAATTCAGTACGCAAATTTGGCCGTTGTACCTACCTATTTGAAAATGACAATTGAGAAGGCACTCCATTTCGTTCTGTATAGAAACCTGAATGGCGTTTTCAATTAGCATTCACCTATAAACCAATCGTGTGTAGTGAAGTATAGAAATTGAATTGAAAGGGGATGAAGTCGGTTGGAAAAGCGATCAGAATGAGCAACTCTCATGTTTTAATTAGAGGAATGGATGTATTTATTGCCATGGTAACAACGAGGTAGCTGATGTTAGGAGGCGAAACCGGGGAACTCCCCCACAAACATGTGCTTATGGACCCCGAGGCCGTCGAGGTACTAGTTTACCATCGGAAACTGACGATATGTTATGAAATATTAATACAGAACAATGAAAAGGATGGAGCGTACTTCGGGAATAGGATGGGTAGAAAATATTCCATTGTGGAGAGCTTCAACATGGTTTTTCAGAAATAAAATCGTTTCAGGGATGATTTATTTTATTTTTTAAATACAGAGCCATTTCATAAATAATCCTCTTTGACAGTCGATTTTCTAACAAATTTTCAATATGATGACATAAAACATAAATAACAATCAAGAAATATGGCTCGTTTTACAAGAGACCCGAGTTCGATTTCCGTCATGAGTATGGATTTCTTGATAATGTGAAAAAAGCAAATGCTGGGATGATTCCAAAAGGAACACTACTCCTTTCACACACCTGGATACCAAGTAATGCAATCATCTGTCATTGCCAACCGCAACATCTGTCTTATTATTCACACGCAATATGTCATGAAGACGTTTCACTCCGGAGGTCCCGGGTTCGATTCACGCGGCAGTCCTTCCTGACTTCGTGCTTTCCTTGCCAAGAGACAATGCACAACATCCATTCAACTAGTTGTAAAACAGTGCGTCGTTAAACACCACTAAAGAATTTAAAACCATGCGAAGATCTTACAAAGAAAACCGATCTCGAAATCAATTATTCAAGAAATGCTGCTGTAGAGTTGCCGAGTGCTCCAGCACAGCCTCCCGATGGGTTCTCTGTTTCATCTGCAAGCGAATGGGTCGTGAAACTGCATAATGCGGTGTGTTTTCCCCTGCACTGTGAGCAGCCAGCGTGCATCGACATCAAGAGAGCAACGGCTTCTGCGCAACACAACACATGCTAATTCACAGCTGAAAAACTGACAATTATCATCGTCGATATAGCATCTGTTCTGAGAGAAAGAGACAATGATTGGATGATTGTCTTGCGTTGTGTACAGCTGGTAAATATGTTGCTCAATATTGTAGTTCATGATTTGAACCATTGCTGCGTCGGACTCCATTGTAGAGAAAAATGCGACACGTCCTTTGAAACTATTTGACTTTGAATTTGACTTCAAAGTCAAATTTCTAGTATCAATAGCATTGTGTTTTACTTTACTTTTTGCAGGTTTTAAGACGGCTGGGTAGTGAGTTTGACCTTGAAGAGTTTTTTATTCAATTTTTATCAATATCTTTTTCCAGTGTAATTGTTAACAAAATAGGGCTATGGACGTGAATTCATAACAGTTCAATGAAAATAATTTCATAGTTTGGAATAAGTTATTCGTTGTATTTTGTCCAACAGGTGTTTAGAACCCGTAAATTTAGTAATTTTCGGGTTCTAAACACCTGTTGGACACAATAAAATTAAAAGCTTATTCCAAACTATGAAATTATTTTCATTGAACTGTTCTGAATTCACGTCCATAGCCCTATTTTGTTAACAATTACACTGGAAAAAGATATTGATAAAAATCGATTAAAAAACTCGTCAAGGCCACGCTCACTACCAAGCCCTCTTAAGTGTGTTTTGATAACTTTTTATTTCTAACTTTTTTAATACAAATAGAAACATTTCAATAACTTAGTATTTTTTCAGACAAACTAAATTCACAGTTGTGTATCATCCATATAATCAGAATGAACAGAATCGTCAACAATTGTAACTCAAGCGCTATGTAGCAAACAATCCGTGTCACACAAACAATTCTCTTGAAACAAACACTCGAATCCTGTCAGCTTCCTGCCTTCATCTCGGTCAGTCACAGTTCGCTAAGTCACAGACAGATTTAACACCAGCGTGCCAAAAGCTCCCCGTATTTGATGTTTTGTGTCACTTTACGCCACAAACACCAACATCGTTTCTCTCGGTTTCTCCCACAACTCTGACGACGCCTCATTGTGGTTTGGTTTAGACATTTTAATCAGATTTCATTTGCATCAAAGTTACGAAGCCCACAAACTGCGTAGAACCAGACATCAATTTCTTATGAGCTCTTAGAAACAGTGTGAAATTAAATCTGTGTTAGAGAATAACTTCTGGAAGCGCGACGTCAGACCTCAGTATGTATATTTAAGGTGGAGAGAATTGGGGTTGTGGCAGTGAAAATGCAATTGTGGTAGGAAGAGGTGGAAGTATTTTTCAGCTAACCTAGAGCGTATAATCACAAATACGCAACCATGAGTCTATTTGAAATGAAATAAAGCGAATTTGTAAAATCATTAACAAAATTCATACGAGACAAAGATACTCGAAATTGTTGTTTTACATTCCAATGCACATTTGAAATATACAAATAGTAGTGGAGAATTGATGTAGATTCGTATTCAATGCCCGAGAACGAACAAGAAGCGAGCCAACAAAAACCAATAAATCGCCGTTTCAATTAGAAACTCATTTCGCATCCTGATTTCGATGAACGCGCTCCAGTAAAAGTGGAGCACACAAATCTCGCGTTGTCAATACATGTATATGAAATGAACGGCGCCGTGCTATGAGCGTCATGGAATGTCAAGTCGTGACCGATACTTGGCCAGCGCACAACGCCATGTATGGATTCCCGTTTCGACAGACACATGTGCTATGGAATCAGCATACTTCAGCAACTAATTGGTTGCGATCCAAAGCAAACAGAATGACGATCTGTGGCAAGGTCATGGTCCTCGAGAGCGTTTTATAGGACTCCAGATTTAGTTTTCAACACAAAACTACGCTCTGTTCACCAAGGTTTTATTACCCAGTTTTGACTGCGCATGAAAGATAAACTTTGCAGATTATGATCTATACAAAGCAAAGTTTTCCGCATCGTTTTCCTCAATCGGTTCCGCAGAATCCATCGTGGAGGACGTAATGAAAATGTGCAGATATTTGAACTATTTTCCTTGTTCGTTCTCCAACTCCGTGTTCCGTCTTCGTTCGTTCGTTCGTTCGCGCATCTGCTCAGTTTTACCTAGGATTATGGAACTCCCGAACAGGGAGGTATATTTATAACTAAGTTTTCTCGTAAGGATTGAATATTCAAGGGAGGGTTTTACTGTCAAAGACTTGCTCGCACTGCTAAGGTAAAAGTTAAGACGTAAGACAAAACGGAGCACTTGAAAATTGAGGACGGAAGAGGGAAGAAGTTCGCTTAGTCTTTGAAGTGATGATGATGATGTTGACGTTGATGACAAAACGGAGCTTGGACCTGGCTTTAGCGGCCGGTGTTGTGAAACAATTTTTCAATTACGGTGATAAAATTGCATCTTAATCTTGGACAAATTCACGCACTCGATTCTCGAAGTCCAATCTTCCCGACTCGAGAAGCAAATGATGGAAGGGTTCCCTATCCCACCTTTCATCCGTCGCTATATTTCATAGTCTCCCGTCTTGGCAGTTCCAGAACCATCACACAAATTAAAAAAACCCTCTTGTTACTTGTGAAAGAATGAGTACCAATAAATAATTCATTATATCATTTTTAATTGGCAGTCAAATCAGCCAGCTAACGAAATGTAGAATGTAGAATGCAATTTGAAACCACTGAAATAGAAACGCACAAGAAGCATGGTTGGAGGGCTCCAGAGGCCTTGTGGATCGGAGTCAAGTGGGCTAACCACTCACCACACACTCTTGAAACAAGTCTATGACGTGCATGCCATCTCATTACACTGCCAATTACCAGCCGAAAGTTGCCAAGTGGTCGCGGGCGCGCCTCCCCCTGCAGTCACCGCACTTGGACATGTCACGTGATAGCACTTGGACATGTCACGTGATAGCACTTAGACAATGTCCGTGACAACACTTAGACAATATCACGTGACTCAACTTAGACATGTCACGTGATAGCACTTAGACAATGTCCGTGACAACACTTAGACAATATCACGTGACTCAACTTAGACATGTCACGTGATAGCACTTAGACAATGTCCGTGACAACACTTAGACAATATCACGTGACTCAACTTAGACATGTCACGTGATAGCACTTAGACAATGTCCGTGACAACACTTAGACAATATCACGTGACTCAACTTAGACATGTCACGTGATAGCACTTAGACAATGTCCGTGACAACACTTAGACAATATCACGTGACTCAACTTAGACATGTCACGTGATAGCACTTAGACAATGTCCGTGACAACACTTAGACAATATCACGTGACCGAACTGGAGACCATACCAACAATGATGAGAATTATCACGAAATAATTTTTTATAAAATATTTTAAATGTAATGATTAGTTTTCGCACCATAATGCACCATAATTTAACATTGCAAAAATCATGATTTCAGTGACTTGTAGGTATTTGGAATTGTATAGAATGGAAATTTACAAAAATAAAATGCATTGTAATGGATAAATTGGTACATTGCAAGTTTTAAATTGAAACACGATACCACCACGCGTCACAATAGATGCCACCTAGAGAGCCTAGATGGGTAAGAGAGTGGCCAATGGAATTTTCGCCGCCATTTTTTTCCCAAGACAGTGATGGTTGAATGCAAACCCTGTATGTTACTGCCATAAATATCTCATTCATTCGTGAATTAATAATGTTCATTTTGTACAAATTGAAAGTACACATTGATGTGATGTTGTTGACAACATTAGAACAATAATTAATTGAGTCTATGATTGCTAATTAGCTCAAATAGCTAATTAATATGCGTATTAAGAAGAAAGGAATTTAATGCATTTATGACATTAAATAGAAATACAATTGAATTACAAAATTATTATTGATTTTCAACCATCAGCTAATCACCCCCGCATCACCCCAATCATCGTATCATCAGCTAATCACCCTCGCATCACCCAAATCAACATATCAACAGCTAATCACCCCCGCATCACCCAAATCATCGTATCATCAGCTAATCACCCTCGCATCACCCAAATCAACATATCAACAGCTAATCACCCCCGCATCACCCAAATCATCGTATCATCAGCTAATCACCCTCGCATCACCCAAATCAACATATCAACAGCTAATCACCCTCGCATCACCCAAATCATCATGTCATCAGCTAATCACCCTCGTATCACCCAAATCATCATATCATCAGCTAATCACCCTCGCATCACCCAAATCATCATATCATCAGCTAATCACCCCCGCATCACCCAAATCAACATATCATCAGCTAATCACCCTCGCATCACCCAAATCATCACATTATCAGCTAATCACCCTCGCATCACCCAAATCAACATATCAACAGCTAATCACCCCCGCATCACCCAAATCATCGTATCATCAGCTAATCACCCTCACATCACCCAAATCAACATATCAACAGCTAATCACCCTCGCATCACCCAAATCATCATGTCATCAGCTAATCACCCTCGCATCACCCAAATCATCATATCATCAGCTAATCACCCTCGCATCACCCAAATCATCATATCATCAGCTAATCACCCCCGCATCACCCAAATCATCATATCATCAGCTAATCACCCTCGCATCACCCAAATCATCATGTCATTAGCTAATCACCCCCGCATGACCCAAATCATCATATCATCAGCTAATCACCCCTGCATCACCAAAATCATCATATCATCAGCTAATCACCCCCGCATCACCCAAATCAACATATTATCAGCTAATCACCCTCGCATCACCCAAATCAACATATCATTAGCTAATCACCCCCGCATCACCCAAATCATCATATCATCAGCTAATCACCCTCGCATCACCCAAATCATCATATTATCAGCTTATCACCCTCGCATCACGCAAATCATCATATCATCAGCTAATCACCCTCGCATCACCCAAATCAACATATCATTAGCTAATCACCCCCGCATCACCCAAACCATCATATCATCAGCTAATCACCCTCGCATCACCCTAATCATCATATCATCAGCTAATCACCATCACATCACCCATATCATCATATCATCAGCTAATCACCCTCGCATCACCCAAATCATCATATCATCAGCTAATCACCTCCGCATCACCCAAATCAACATATTATCAGCTAATCACCCTCGCATCACCCAAATCAACATATCATTAGCTAATCACCCCCGCATCACCCAAATCATCATTCATCAGCTAATCACCCTCGCATCACCCAAATCATCATATCATAAGCTAATCACCCTCGCATCACCCAAATCATCATGTCATCAGCTAATCACCCTCGCATCACCCAAATCATCATATCATAATCACTTTCGTATCACCCAAATCATAATATCATTAGCTAATCACCCCTGCATCACCCTAATCATATCACCTTCATGCAAAACACCTCACATCATCAATTAATCACCCTCGCATCACCCAAATCATCCATTCATCAGCTAATCACCACCGCATCACCCAAATCATCATATCATTAGCTAATCACCTTCGCAAAGTTATGCACAAATCGTATTTGGCGTATATCGTATGCACTTGGGTCTAAACTGTAAGGTTATGTTTGACGTAATCACAGTTTTTTCTTGTTTTTAAATCCAAATAAGACCAAACAAAATATAATTAATACACAATTTGATGTTAATAGTATAAACATGCATTAACATACCGAAAACAATGCACAGGGACACAAGAATGATACATGAACAGTGAAAACACAAGCAATTCCCTATACCTGCCATGCATAACTGGATCAGCTGTTGAAAACTAATGGCCGCCGCGGCTGAAAAAATTATCACCCCATTGGCCACTCTCTTTCCCATCTAGGCTCTCTAATGCCACCTACCCTCAAGTTCAAATTAGGTACAGACAAACAATAATAATTTTAATAAATACTAGGAAAACGCTCTGTGTAACGCGTTGATAAGCGAGCACGGATACGTGCAAAACCTCGAACCATAATTCCTTAAAAGCCGGCAATAATATACCTAAAACAACTGAAATCTAGAAGCACGATCCACTAAATTATATAAAAAATAGCTGAATTTGCTTCTCATTGCAAGTTATTGCAACAGTTATTGCAAGTCATTGCAACATGATACACACTCATGTGTATTTATTTCAGTATTTTGGTACGTAGGTATTATGGAATTATTATAAATAAAAAATACAGAGATTCAAACCACAAAATAGGCCATTATCTAAGAGCTAATATGAGCAAACATAATTTAAGAAACATTATCCAAACAGTTACTTGCAGTTCCGTATAAAAGAGCTTATTTCTTCTAGCAAATTGCTTACCTAACACAAACCTAACACATTGTATCTGATACAAATGAAATAAATATTTCATAAACATAATTATCAATTATCAACCAACCAATCTATTTCTACAATCAAGCAGACATTTCATCGGTCTACAAATAATTTGCTCAGCCTTTGAAAAGATTGGAAGTAAGACTGCATGTAAAAACTCTCATAAACAATAAATACCTATACCTATTAACTACATCTTCAAAAATAATTAAATAAACCCTAAGTATAACCTCGCATGTATTGCTTTAACTATTATCTAACTGCAAAGAAATAATTGTTACGTATTCAAACAATAATAGATAGACAGCTGCTTGCTTCCGAGTTGTTTTGAATGGAGCGCATCGGGCGGCCGCAACGGACTCCTCGAACCTACAGTGCTATTTATATGGAAAAACGCGTTTTTTTTATTTGTGAACGGATCTTTCTCAAAAACTATACAGGTCTAAGTTAGTATGAGATGAAGGTGTGTGCAAAATTTCAGATCGATACGTTGACCGGTGCGGCCTGGGTTGAACCAGCAAAAAAACAAAAAAAACAAAAACAAACAAACAAACAAACACACACACAGAGAAAGTGCCGCAAGAGTCAAGTGGAGACGCTCGCTCCGCTCGCTTAATAAACATTTTTTGTTCATTTTATACGAAGATTTACAGTGGCTGTCGTTTCTCGCATATCAACATTCATATATTCCTATCCTCTTCCATTCTATCCTCGTCTTAAAAAATATAAATTAAACAAAAATGCAAAAATCTTTCCTACGAATTTGCAACATGCCTTGAAAATGATCCAGTATCATGCTAGCAATGCCACGTGACTGCTCTGATGAGACCACGTGACTACAACTGGATCCCAAGTCACGTGACTGCACTGGGAAACCACGTGACTGTATTGGTGATCACGTGACTGCATCACAGACGCAGATGAGCCAATCAATGCAGGGAATTGATTCCCAGAAGCGACCGAGGTCGGAGCTAAGTGGGCAGAAGACAAATAATGCTCCCAGGACAATCTGTGTCATGATTGTCATTTACGCGCGATGTGCTGTATCATTCTATGACGAATGTTCCACGAGAACCACATCGCGAAGGCTGTGAAAACGTAAGCTAACGGTCTGGGTACATTCAAGGTCTGTAGATGTATGTGCGAAGTGGGTTTATCAATCAATCATATTATTAGTCATCGGGCCTTGGCGAGAATATGTTATGGAAAGCAGTCTGAAGCACCGTATTGTGTCAATGTATCATTGAAAAAAAAACATAAAAATATAATCGGTAGTCATCTTCTTTCGGCAAGAGGACATCATGAAAACAAAATATATCGTATGAAATTTAACATTTGAAGCCCGAACCAAAATGTACGTAATTTTTGGTAAATTTGTATGCTCTGTGTTAGGCTTGAATGACCCAGCAGCACGGCTGCCAGCCGGCCCTTTTCAGGGTCAGGGTCAACCCAAGCGTAATGATCATCATACCAAGCGGCTTAGAAAACAACATTACATTATCATTTTACCATCCATAAGGAACGGAACTTAGCCGTATAAACTGATGGTCCTAATGGGAATTGTATAATTATTATGATTAAAATTCTTTGGCTGAACCTCTGGGATTACTCATCAAAATTCTAATTATATATTCACTCTGCGAAATTCATCAAGTGTACATTTCCAAGGCTGCTTGCTACGTAGAAACCTTTTTGCAATTATTCATCTTAGAATCTGCAATAACAGAACCTAACATTATTTTCATGAATTATTATTTTAGTGTTATTTAACGTCGCACTGTTCTATAACTAGACTATTGGCGGCGAATGAATGATTAGGAATCTTGATCTTCAAGATAAAAAATCTTTAAAAAATCGTCAGGATGATGATGAAAATCTTGATGAAGAACAGGCGAGGAAGGATGAGGGGAGTGGCTCGTTCCCATTAGTAATAATCCTTCCAATCTATCCCTCGACTGTGGGAAGCCGCGAATACACCTCAGATGAGAGGCTGCGGGAAACGAACCCTGGACCTCCAGAGTGGCAGTCAGAGCTTTGTTGCCTGAGCCAACTTGCAAACTTTATGAATCCAATTTCACACTGGAATAGTTACTTCAAAATCATCAAAATTCTGAATTACAAAATGTGGGAGTATTGAATTTTGCGTGGGAAAAACAAATTAGTAATTCAAGTCGACTGTGGGTTGTGGGTGGTTCCAGTGAATATCGTAATGTCAGATTCGAACCTACGACTTGAGGGAATTTCATTGACGGAACAACGCCGAGAGCTACGAGACTTTGCTCGAGGCTTCTAAATAATCCCACTCCCACATCTCCATTGAACTCATAAATAATGTTGATAAAAGAGCTGCTTCATAAAAATGAAATAGTGAATTCGAGAAGGCGCCACCGAATTACACAAATGTCAACAGCTCAGATAAAAAATAGCAGTAAAAAATCTCAAGCGTTATTATACCACATTCCATATCACAATCGCGTAAAGCTGGCTTTCCATGCTCCGTCATCTTCCGTCAACGTCCGTCACCGTCCGACGAAAACGACCACGTGACCCGTCTCGACCAATCCCTCGTCGTCCGAGATTTTTGGGGATGGCTCTGATTGGTCGAGACGGGTCACGTGGTCGATTTCGTCGGACGGTGACGGACGTTGACGGAAGATGACGGAGCATGGAAAGCCAGCATAAGACCTGAACGGTGTTTGGAATTCGCTTATTTTACTAATTTAACGAGGAACAATCTAAACACATTTTACTTTCGTCTTTGCGAGCAATGCACTTACTGTTGCACGTGCGGTGCATTTACACACGCTTTTTAGCTGCGCTAACGTTAATGCATGTTCTAGGAACAATTAGTGATGTTACTCAAAGCAATTAGTACATTCTGTGAGAAAGACATTGCAAAATTAAAGAATGATTTAGCATAAAAACGTACAAATATACTGCCGACATGGAATTTGCATTGTGTAACAAACAAAACTATAACTTGTAAAAAAAACAAAAAAACGTAATAATGTTCCAGGTACAAACTCTAGAAGAAATGTGAACTGAATGATTTATTTTAATTTCAGTTGAAGATTTTGTTTAAATAAGATTGGCGGGGTACAGGGGAGAGGTTTATCCCCGTCGCTCAAGGTAGAAATCTCGTCGAGTGAATGTGGTGTACAAAATATTCAAACTGATCCCTGCGCCTCCACTTGCCTCCTTCTCGTTGGAGAGATCCTTCTCCTCAGAGTCCCGACTGCACAGCGAGCTGAGCTCCAGCAGCGTCGGGACGCTCGGCAGACGCTCGTAGGACGTCGTCGAGGAGGCGTCGACGCACGAGCACTTCATGGCGTCGCAACGTCCCAGACACGATTCTGGAACACGACAGACACGTCACAACACTGCAGACACGACGTGGCACAAGACAGACACGTCACAACACTGCAGACACGACGTGGCACAAGACAGACACGTCACAACACTGCAGACACGACTCTGGAACACGACAGACACGTCACAACACTGCAGACACCACGTGGCACAAGAAACAAATTTAAATAAAGACAGAATTACGGAAAACATTTTTTTGAATCAAGAGTTGATTCACTTATTGCCCTGTTACTGTGTTTCGAGTTGTGATTCAAACTATTGGTTTGACGAAAGAAACAGCTCGGCATTTGCCCTCAGAAAAAGAAGCTATGGTTCATTACGAAATAATGTATAGATAGCTAGTTATACTCCCATTGTTTCCTATAGCATATTTAGTAGACACTAATTTTTTGGGGGAAATCTCTGGAGGGAGCTCAATTGAACAATCACTGCATTTCAATTTCATCACGAAACAGAACCAATATGTTCCATCAGCCTTGAAATTAATTTCCATGAATTATTTTGCAGCTCCCGCTGATAGTAAATGTTCATGAATATTACCAGCGATAATACAACTGGTACATTTTATTTGCATCCCCAATAAGTTTGCTCCCCATCTAGACAGCAGCAAAAGCAGCGGTATTATCGTCGTTATTTGTGCTTGTGCCTTGGGAAGCTTGAACTAAAATCGCTGATATTGCAGAGGAACCTGATACCTGCCTCTTCAGAGCCACCTGAAGTAGACAGAGTAACCTGATACTTGTGCGGTGTCTTCCAGTCACGTGATAATGAAATGATAATGAACATCGATAAGACTAGAGAATATCGTGTCAACATGACCCGATGTTCATTAACATGTAAGTGACACGGTAATTGTAATCCGATATGTTGAGAGCTCAGAATGAATATGAGATAATGAGGATGATGTATAGTGAACTTGCGTGACTCACTTCATGTTCGGTTACAACAGAATGATTAATGTCAGATAGAACAATAATTTCTTCAAATAGAGACTGCGATTGATGATAACGAAAATGTTGTTTTGTTATTCTTGTTTTGGTGTGGGTGGGTGGGTGGAGAGTAGAAGACAGTGACAAATGGATGAGAATTTTCCAGAAGGGGGTGAAAATGTATGGTTGACACTCAACACTCTTTGTAAAATATGAGAAAGTGGAAAAACAGTGTGAATATTTTATGTATCCTTATGTTGCCAGAAATGTGTAGTGACATTGTTGAAAACAAGAAGACAAGTGGGCATCTTGTATTCTCTTTCTTAAACAGAAGAAGAAGAATGAATTCAAACTTGAAACGGGAGATGTTTGAGAACAATTATTTTGTCATTGTCACCCAACACAAGACGATTGGAGTTTAATCTTTTACACTTCAACCAACGACAACAATAGAAAGCGATGTCAATTGTTGCCGAGCACGAACAATAATCAAAGGTTCTAGAAATTAGTGTACTGTATTGATGACGAGTATGTCTAGAGGTCTTGTATATAAAAACAGACTGAATAGAACGATTTCTCCCGCAAGGTGTAACAAATAAACACACACTAACTAAGCATATTGAACTCACTTGACTGAGACACTGACAATAAAATAATTGTATACTGAACAATCATTTCTAATTTACAAGGAATCTGGGAGCTTGAAGCGAGCAGGCATAAAACAAAACTACCCACCAGATTCCTATTCTATAAGTTATTTTGAAAGCTCTTTCGCTCCGGCTCCAGAACCATAATTTTTATACGCAATGTAAGCTCCAAACAATATTGTCATAGCCAATAAAAAGACACAGATAAGAATACGCGGCAAATGTTTCTATAATTGCATTTTTATCTTCTTCAAATAATCGAATTACTACAGCATGCACCTCGCACGGAGTTAGATAACAAATGTCAGCCGAGGATGACATTATGGCGTGATGTCATAGCAGAGAGCATTCAGACAACACTAGAATAAAACTTCCGTTTGTGGCATTGTCACCTGTGAGTATTGAGCAATGCATGGAGATTTCCTTGAAATTTAACATGATTTGACTAATGTCATGTTTGTTGACAAATATAATGTACGACCTTGCTGTGCGGGGCCCGCATTTGGTGTGCATCAAATTGAAGTTGGGCAGGAGAATCTTCGGCAAGAAGTCTGCTGGTAGACCTTGGCGAAGCAGCATAATTTTAAGTTTCAGTAAATGTAGAAGTTGATATAGAATTGCTAAAGTAAACATACTGAATCAAATCGAAGAATTTGAATGAAATGTATGATATAGCTACGAACGGATACGACAAACAATTCTTCAAGAAGTATGAGGCTATTGAAAATGAGAACCATTCCTTGATATCAAATAAGAAGATATGTTCATTTGCACACTCAAACCAATTAAAAACGTTACTTTGCACAAAACGGATTGGCCACTGGTCAGGTTCCTTGACAATCAATCCTTGTTATTATCAATGAAATCAGGAGTTATAATGCATTAGCTTAGCACAGACCTCATGGGATGATGGTATATCGATGGCCTCGGATGATGCCATCAAAACTTTATCACACAATCATTTTCTTTCCAGGTACCGTTTATCATTTGTTGGAGTGTACCTAAAAGTTGGCAGCGCTCGAATGTAAACATTGAAGATAATTTTCCTAAATATCGTCACTTATAACTTTTTAACCATTCACACCAACTTATTATAAATATAATATTTGGGCTCAAACTCGACTAAAAAGTTTAAAAAATCAGGTCGAGTTAGGGCACAAAAATTGATTTTTAACTTGGTACTAACGGTATTTCACCAAGATCGACGAAAAATTCATTCTTTCAAATGTTTCATATTTCGAATGATTCAGACGTTATTTAGGAAATATTCTCACCAGTCCAATGTTACCTTCAAGTGAAGCAAAGTTCTTCGAATAAATCAGAAAACCAACCAATGGTTGGTTATCAAGCCATGTGCATCATCGCGTGACAAATTGCAACACTTCCATCGGCAGATGTCACTGATTAATACACGTATTTCACAAAGTAGTCTCATCAATTGGCTGCGACCGCTCAACATGAGTGATGAGACACTAACGGACCATAAATCTTCTTCAATCAGCGTCCAGTCTGCATTCACATTAACTTCCACATTCAGCGTGCTCAACCTCGCTAGAGGGCAGTTGGTGGCGCTAGAGGACAGTTGGTGGCGCTAGAGGACAGTTGGTAGCGCTACAGGACAGTTGGTGGCGCTAGAGGACAGTTAGTGGCACTAGAGGACAGTTAGTGGCGCTAGAGGACAGTTGGTGGCGCTAGAGGACAGTTGGTGGCGCTAGAGGACAGTTGGTGGCGCTAGAGGACAGTTGGGGGGCGCTAGAGGACAGTTGGTGGCGCTAGAGGACAGTTGGGGGGCGCTAGAGGACAGTCAGTGGCGCTCAACCTCCTTGGTGGCGCTAGAGGGTAGTTGGTGGCGCTAGAGGACAGTTGGGGGGCGCTAGAGGACAGTTGGCGCTAGAGGACCGTTGGGGGCGTTAGAGTCCAGTTGGTGGTGCTAGAGAACAGCCACTCCTAATAGAGGACAGTTATTATTGATAGAGAAGGCGCACGCGGACTATTGTCGTGTCAGGGGAGAGGTGGTGGCGCTACGGGATAATTGCAGAGAGGCGCCACAGTGTCTGGCTTGTTGGAACGGAGGGGAGCAAGTGACTAGGGAATATTAATATATTAACATGCATCCGCCTCTCCTCGTAATATGAAATAATAATGAGACATGGTGTCAAAACCTCGCACCTGGAAGCTTATAAATAACTCTACTTGTGAGTGATGTTCTTGACAGTTCCGAACTGAAGGGATATCAAACCCAATTTTAATGAGCACTGCATATCCAGTGATACTACGTGGCTGTAAATATAAAATACGATACTTTCATAAATATAAAAGTGATTCTACAACTCACGTGTACCTCAAGCATTTACGCCGGATATTATTTTTTCAATTATCTTATTAGACTTGGATTGCAAGTGGTCTCATTGTGAATAGGCGAAATGTTTCAAAATCTTATGGTCATATGAAAATGAGGATTTCATCGATGAAAAATCCATGATGTAAAGAATGATTGCAATAAAAATATATACAAAAGTTAAACATACGCTATGGCATTGTCTTCTCCTATCCAAACGAAGACCACATTCCAAATTTGTTGAAATTGAACTTTTGTAGGGTAAAAAGGTCACGCGGGTGGTATTAACTTTGGGTACAGTAGTTGGATCAAAAACTATTTTAAATTTGTAGTCAAGTCGAATCACTGGAGAACCCTTTTTCGAATAACATCGTCGACCTCTTCAGTTTTTGTGGGCATTTTTCATATTTTTAGAAATTCCAACCCCCTCCATAAGGACAATTCCTGAATATCTCTGAAGGGCGATATGAAATATGACATGATATATTGCAGTGTGCTGATGAAGAGAGACGAGAGCTATTTACCCTCGGCGTTGTGAGAACGATGATGAATGTACTTGACCTTTTACAGCAATAGCCTTCCTACTCATGATGTCGCACTTCCCTCGCAGGCGATCAGCTGATAAACTTTGACAAATTACGAAATGAAATTCGGAAGCCGACTACATTTCTCAAGCGACAAGAGAAATATCAGCTGTCAAATGCCAATACTATCCACAATAGCAGAGAGGAGAATTTCCTTGAAGCATTATAAAATAAAATAAGCGTCTCTAACATTTTTTCGGATTGTTACGTTTTAGTATATTTGGGCGTCAAGACGACACAAAGAATGTGAATGATATTACATTCCCGTTTTATTTCATCATTCCCATAAATGAGATTAAAAAGTAGATGAAGAAAGACTGCCTGTAGGTAAAGAAGGAAACAAACAAGGAAATAATATAATTTCTATCCTATAATGGAACGTGAATAGAATTAACTTAAGAAATCGTGGAGAGAGACGAGGAAAGCTCAAATTGAATTGAAAATATTTCCAGCATTTATACAAATCGGCAAAGTGCGCGGGAAATGGGCTGTCTACTGGTTTGAGCGTGGGGCGCTCCACCCGTACCTACCAAAGATATTATGGAAACTCCAAAGCCAATTATTCATTATATCTATGCCTATTCACATGGGCTCGAAACCAAAATATTATAATATAAATTATTATAATATTCACAACTTTGAATTCTTCCCAGCAGCATTAGAATCTCAGCCATCTCGCATAAAACACATAAATATTATGTTGCGATTTGAATTTCCCGCGCGCGTGTCCAGGTCTGTCCTGGCCAATCCCGAGCCGAGTTTCTCTCGATGGGAGGGGCAAACGATAAAATATCAGCTCCTGATTGGCTAGCGACTTCAACGCTACCGTGCGAAGTAATGGAGGGATTACGCTTCAGATAACGATCGATTTCACATTCTCCGTTATCATCAGAATGCAGGGCTGTGGGCTGAAAACATCCCTCCAGGGAATCTTAATTACCTAATGGACATTTTTCGATCTCGTGGGGGAGGACAATTGCAGCTGATAACACAAAGCGCATACGTGACCTATTAGTGGACACCCGCTTTAACCCTTACACCCAGATTCAGGAGGGAGGAAATCTTTCGCATTAGGTTGGCAACCCTCCAGCGCTTGCAATCATGGAAAAGCACAAAATAGTCTGCCAGAATAGAACTAGGTTTCCCAATGTTCCTAAGGTCAAAATGACATCTTTATGAACCAACTCCTCATCGATTAGTGGAAACACTTTTTCTTGGCTATACGCAACGCACAAGATGTGCGTCGAAGGCGAATGTGCGTATAAAGTGTAAGTTATACGCACTAGAGATGTGCGTATTGAAGGCGTATATGCGTATAAAGTGTAAGTTATACGCACTAGATGTGCGTATAACTTTTTGTTTGCCAAAATGTATATTATGACTATTTTTGTTTCTCAACCTATAATGGTTGACCAACAGAAACTAAAAACGACGAATTCGTATAAAAATATATACATGTTACATTGCCAAATTTCAGCTTATAGCGAAACAAGGAAAAAAAATAGAAGGTGAAAACCAAAAACGGTGAAAAGAGACGCTTCTATGCACCAAATGAAGCTGCATATTTCATGCCACGAGGCAATAAATTCATGACTGCATAATGTAACAAGCAACTTCCAATCGTGATAACGAAATGCATTTCCTTCAGATACGCTCGTGCATGTGATAAAGCAATCGAAATGCAATCTTCAATCATTATTATATAATGCAATGCAGTGCTATCACCGTATAGGGCAAGATAGCTAAAGTCGGCACCGGTGCACAACCGCAACTGTTCTCAAATCTTGACGACCGTGAATTTAAAATCAGGTGGATTCGACTTTTAGGTATTTCACTTGACATTGACCGAATATCGACGCTGTGAATGACCTTGGGAAATCGGCGTCGCCATTCACGCGTCGGTGTCCAAATTGAAGTAAAATAGACAATCAATATTTTATTTGTTAGCCTCCAAAGTATAACAGACTTTTTATTGATTTAGAGTCTATACTCTCTTTGCTGCCAAATTCATTTGTGTTGCAGAAGCCAAGGTGACGAAATAATCAGTGAAAGTGCTACCGTGAGGGGACTTTATTTGCCAAAAATCAATCAAATATAGGACACGGGCAATTATTTTCTCGACATTGACGTCATACTAATTCGCAGGTTGATTGTTAAATAATACGCCGTCTAGTGCTAGTTATTATACGACAAGTTTCAAGATACATTTGCTGTCATAATTTAGTTATATCTCTTGATCTTAAAGTCCTACTTAGTGTTATGGTGGTATGTACTCTGTTGCATCCTCTAAAGAATCTACGTTTGCTACGAATTATCGTCTATTTTAAACAAAAATATAAGAATTTGACGTCGAAATCATTTGATTAATTTATAGGAAATGAAAATATAAGCCAAGGTGACGAAATAATCAGTGAAAGTGCTGCCTGTGAGGGGACTTTATTTGCCAAAAATCAATCAAATATAGGACATACATGGCAATTATTTTCTCGACATGGCGTTATACTAATTCGCAAGTTGATTGTCAAATAATACGCTGTCTAATGCTATAAGTCACGACAAGTAACTAGATACAAAATCTAGGTTTGCTACGATTTATAAACAAATAGAAGAATTTGAAGTCGAAATAATTTGATTATAGGAAAATATATGAGAAGCACTACTTCTTACTATTTTACTTTCGCTTGCCTCGGCCAGTGGTTGGCAAACTCAATAATAGACCCCCCCCCCCCCCCCCCCTCCTGAACCTGACCCGAGCTAGGTGAGAGAATCACCATTATTTATACCGCACGTCGGGACGCCAAGCGACGTCAGCAGCGACGCCGCGTGACCCAGGTGGAGGGCGTCCAAGTCGCTTCCTAGCGCACGTTGCACGAGCAAGATCAATAGTTTGCCCCCCCCCCCAGCACGTGCAGTCTGCATCGACCTGGGTGCATCCAGACGAAGTACACTGCATTCCAAGACAATAGTCACCCGAGACTCTATGGACCCGGTCAAGACACTCGGGTTCGATTCCGGTGGACGTCCTTCCTGACTAAATCTTCCTCATGATTTCAATCAGTCGAGTGGATAAACATCTCGGATAAATCTTGGTCAGATCCAACTTCTTGTCAATTCTTCTATTACCAAGATCTTGACAAGAGTTTTCAGTAAAGAAAGTGGCCTCTATAGCTTCCATCCTTATGGCTAATTTGTCCACTTCACCATCCCCTCATGAAAGATAAAAAACAGCACCATTTCCTTCAAAAATAATACCATTCCCACAGAATTTTTATAAATTTTAGCCTCTAAACGCTATTTGTCGAGATAAGCGTGAAAACACGTAGAAATAGAAATGCACCAAATTCATTTATAAAATTAAATAATTTTCCGAGGCTGTGCTCCTCGGTCCCTCATGGTGCTGGGGTGCCCTCCCAATTGCTCGTTGCCCCCCCCCCCCCCCCCCAGCCCCGTCAAAATATCTCGGAGCAAATATTTTTTTTAAACAATACACCATCCCTCCATGGACCGACTTCCAATTCGACTACTGAGAAAGACTATGGCTCACAGTCCCCATCAATAGGCCACGACCGCCTCCCTCCCACCTTTCAACCTAATGCTCTATTCCTTGCAAATCCTCTTCATCCCCTCCCATCACACGGTTGCAGAACAATGCAACGGTGAACGCGTTTTATAAATAAAATCACTACCTACCCTTGTTCCGTGGCAATGTCCTTATTATACTGTCCATTCCCGGCAAATTTCTCTGCCTAGACTTAATACCATGTACGATCGGCCACATTTTTCCTATTCATAAAACAATCCTATTTCCAACCTACACCTACAAACGTAGTATTTTATTTTTGTCAATGACAAGGTGTGGTTCCTAAAAGTAAAATAGGTTAGAGAGTGGGTGGGTGGGTAGGAATGAAGATTAACACGACAATGTGCCCTGTGTTGAATCCTGATTTGTCGAAGGGCGGGGACACATCAGTGCACCAATTGTAAGAAATTGTAAAATTAGGATGTGTAAACAATATGAAACCAATAGAGAATGTTTTACAATGGCATGGCATTCACAAAACTTTAATATTCATTAGAAAAAAAATATTATCGGATTTTGATTTCCTAAAATCCACCAAAATTGTACCAAAACCGATTAAAGTGAATGTCCATGAACCAAAATAGCAAATTTTGCACTATCTGTCCATGCTCATGATGACTGTCTGACTCATTATTTTCTGGCGCAACACAATGTATAAGCGCCAGTGAGAGTACTAAATCGCGATTGTAATCCCGATAGTCGTCCCCTGGGCTCGATCCAATGATGGTAGCTCAACAATGGGGTTGTTCACGCAAAACTATTGTAGATGGCGCTGCTGTTCTAATCGTCCGGGAGAGAGCCAATCAAAATGCATCTAGCGGAATGGAAGGTTTTTAAATCTTGGCGGGAGTTTGATTCATAGATCTTGGATTCAGATACCAACCAATCAGAGAGAGATATCTCCATTGCTGCTAGCGCTGCGAGTGAGAGCAAATGGCAGTGAACAACCCCATTGCCGGCGGTGATTTCTATAGTGTTTGATCTATTTATATTTCAGACGAGACAGGAAGGTTCCGCGAATTAATTTAATACGTGTCTGTCTAAACAATTCTACCCCAACCACAACTCTAGTCTCCTCATCTTGAAATAGAAAATCACGCTAGTAACAGAATACATTTAGACAGTGGTGCGAAAAGATGAGTTCTAAACGAGCGCAGAATTTGTTTGCTGAATCCTGAATCGAAAGTATATTCACGATGATATTGTTGGTAACCCTGCTGAAAATTCTTGCCAAGATCTTGCAAGATCTTGCAAGATCTTGCTAAGATCTTGTATTAACCAAGATCTTGCCAAGATCTTGCTAAGATCTTATCAAGATCTTGGATTTACCAAGATCTTGACAAGATCTTGGTAAGGTCTTTGCAAGATCTTGTATTAAACAAGATCTTGCTAAGATCTTACCAAGATCTTGGTAATATCTTGATAAGATCTTATCAAGATCTTGACAAGACCTAATCAAGATCTTGCTAAGATCTTACCAAGATCTTGCCAAGATCTTACCAAGATCTTGGTAATATCTTGATAAGATCTTATCAAGATCTTGACAAGACCTAATCAAGATCTTGCCAAGATCTTACCAAGATCTTGGTAAGATCTTGGTAAGATCTTGGTAATATCTTAATAAGATTTTATCAAGATCTTTACAAGACCTAATCAAGATCTTGCCAAGATCTTGCCAAGATCTTGCCAAGATCTTGCCAAGATCTTACCAAGATTTTTTCAAGATCTTGCTAAGGCCCTTAGGAAAATTTCCTATAGTATATTTTGAAGTAGGTAGGTATTCCAAAGTATTATGTAATAACGTGTAGTAAACTATAGTATGTGCTATAGTACTTGAAGTACATGCAAAAACTTACTCCATAATACCATAGATTACTGAAGTAAATTCTACAGTATCGGTGGTAAACTAAAGTATAAACTACAGTATTTTTACTACCGCTGAAATAGACTGTTTTTTACTCTGGAGTAAATATACTTGACCTACTGTAGTAATTGTTGATAAATAAATAATAATAATAATTCTAAGTATGTACTATAGTGTTTTTACTACTTGCGATATATACTGCAGTTTTCTATAGTAAAGTTATAGGGAACGTACTTCACTGTAGTAATTCGAAGTATGTAGCTAGAGTACTTTGACTACAGACAGAATAAGTTTGCTATAGTAAGTTCTATAGGTAGTATATACTTCATTGAAAATCTATAGTATCTCATCTGTAGTAAAGAAAAGTGTAATCTACAGTATGTTTACTATAGCCGATTTATATTGTAGTTTAGTAAATTCTGAAGTATCTTCATTGACTTTTTACTACAGTATTTGTAGTAGTAAGGTATATAAACTACAGAATTTTTACTTCATTGACTTAGAAAATTTGCACCACATCACCTAGTAAAATAAACTATAGTAATTATATTACAGAGCGTGAGCTGATATATTTTATGGGGAAATATCACAGATCAATTTATTTTGTAAATAAATCTTAATATTTATCGTTTCTCCTATTTTATCATGTTAATAACAATATAATGATACACTAAATAATATAAATATGTTCACTTAAATATGAAAACTCAATATGATCACTATTAGCCCAGCTAAGTCTTGTCTGCACCGGTGGCCTACTCGGTAAGACGCTCGACTACGGACCACGAGATCGCAGGTTCAAAACACGGCGGTTCCACGGGATTTTATAATTGAAATGTGTAATCAAACCTTGTCCAATACTTCAGAAGAGGTTTCCCGAATGCAAATGAGTATTCATAAATATAGAAAATTTTATTTTTTTATGAAATTTTAACGTTTTTTTGGCAGCAAAATGTAAAAGATCTTGCTAAGATCTTGCTAAGATCTTCCTAAGATCTTGAAGATCTTGCCAAGATCTTGCAAGATCTTAGCAAGATCTTAGGAAGATCTTAGCAAGATCTCTTAGCAAGATCTTGCAAGATCTTGCAAGATCTTGCTAAGATCTTGCAAGATCTTGCTAATATCTTGCAAGATCTTGCCAAGATCTTGCAAGATCTTGGCAAGATCTTGCAAGATCTTCCTAAGATCTTGGCAAGATCTTGCAAGATCTTGTTTGCAACATCTTGCTAAGATCTTGGCAAGATCTTAGCAAGATCTTGCTAAGATTTTTCAGCAGGGAAACTATTCCAAAACAGACAGCCGATGCTTTCGAGTCCTGCCCATCTAAGATTCTGCCCCTAAAAGAACTTGCAAGATATTGATAAGTTCATGACAAAATCTTGACCAAATATTGTCCAAACGTTGCCATAAGGCCAACGTTGCCATATATCGAGCAAAATCTTGGCAGGAATGTGTTCCTAGCAAAATCTTGCTTAGATTTTTTAGCGGAGATGAATCCTGAACGTATTATGCTCAGAAAATTCTTCAGGCTACGGTGAAAACCGGTATAGTTTGCGATTCCTGTTTTTTTTCAGCAGTGTCCCGATTCCTGAACTCCTGGTCCGTTGCCTAGCTGATGCAGTAACATCAAATACATTTTTGCTTCCGCAAGGTTGGAGATTACCATAAAATCTTCTCAAACGTCAAAACCTGTCAAAGTATTGGAATCAAGCCAAAGCCGTTCGAAAAAAAGGTGAAATCTCAAGACGTCCCTCAATTCTTCACACCAAAATCCATTTACATACTTAGTAAAAAAAAAGTGGTTTACCATCCACAAACACACCAACGAAAATACTAAAATTTTATGATCATCGTCTAGACTCTACAAATCAAAGTTATTACCAACCTCCTGTGACCTTCCACGACCGCCGACAACTACAAAATGTCATTGAAGAGTCTTACAACTGACTCTTATTACGTCATCAACGTAAGACGCCATTGCAAGTGACGAAAACCCTCATCGGGCGGTGTAATTTGATCGATAAAGACACAGGAAGCGAAGCGATGTGACTCAATATAGTTGTTATCACTCATGTAATTACAACATCAATTGATTTGATAGATAAGTGCCGAGGACAGGACCTTGATTGTGTGTTTACTTTACGAATAAACAATACGCACTGCTAATCAAACATTACGCCAATTTTACTTGAGAAGCAGTAATAGCAATATTGTGATAGGTATGTGCCTTAAAGACCGTTCGAAATATTAAGTTGTAATTTGCAAGGCTGGTTGAAGATATTTTGTCCCTAAAGACCTTCAAATACCTATCTTATCTAATTTCGGAAGAAAGTTTAATTTTAGTTTTTTCTTGATACCTTTTGAAAGCAGATAATTTGCCAAATGTGATAAAAATTAACCTCTCCGTAATAATTCAAATACGTATTATAATTTAGGTTTTGGCATAGTTTTTCGCTTGCTGATTTTGAGCGAGATATAATGAGAATTAGCTGTATCCCTTGGTGGAATATTTTTATTTTTTGCATAATTTAAAACCCAATATCTTGCAAAACACACCGAGAGTGACGAACATGAAGTTAGGTATTGAGACAAAAGTCGAATCATTTTAGAGATAATTTAAATGGAATTTGAACTACTTTACATCAGGATTCCCGACTCAATCCCGGATGCAAAAAGCCCGGACTGAAATGAAAGTCTCCTTATCGAACCAATCAATCAATCAATCAATGATCTCATCAACTTGAACGTCGTCACTCATCTCAATCCACGCATTTGAAAAAGAAATCAGATTCGCGAAATCCTGTTACCTACACTGGAATTTATAATATTACGTAGGTATGCTCAATAAATAAAAACATGCTGTCAGATATTGAAGCAATTTCAGATTTCACTTCAAAATTTAATAAATAAATTTCGGCAATTTAGGAATGATTGAAATTTTTATAAATTGGTAATTTCCCTTTTTTTGGTCAACCATTTACTGAAATAGTCGATTTCAAAATAAGTCGTTCGAATGATGGAATTGCAACCATACTGCATTTTCTCATATCTTTTTCTCGCACTCCTACTATTATTTCTTATCTTCATTTTATAAAGAATGTGACTTTTATTTACCTACCTAGTGACAAGAAGATAGTATAGGAGATATTGAAAGATATTGTAAATGAAAGAGATTATTTGAAATGAATTTATAGGAACAATTTCAATTTCACAACTGTAACTAATAAACGTGAATTTTCATTCCAAACTTCCAATTAATGAAAATGAACGTTGTGGACATTTCAGAAGATCGCTTCAGAAAAGAATTTCCCAACAATGTCAACATCCCATAACACGTATAACACGATCCAGCACGCCCAGTTGGCATCCTCCAAAAACTTGCTGAAAATCGTTTTATTATGTAAATGTTTCCAAGCCAGTTGGCACCGTTTCACAGCCACCTAAAAGTGATTATCAGCATGCACCACACTGGGACACTAACCTACGCCAATAATAATGGCCGCTCGCGAGGTTTCCCGCCAAAAGGGGCGTGGCATTTTACTACGAGTCACGTGACGCAGCGAAGGGGGTTGCTGTGACGTCACACCCACCCCCCACTCGCAGTGTTTGACGTTCACCAGGCATCGGGGAAGAGGAAGAGACGGAGGGAAAAAAAATCACTTCGGAAGAAAAACGGAGGTGTGGATTTTCGTTAAAAAAAATCGATATTGACATAGATTTCATTCGACATTTCGTGACATTTCCGCTAAAATGTCAAAAAAATAATTAATTTGAGCATAATAAAGGTAAAAAAGTGGGGAAAACGGCAAGGAAAGAATTCTGAATCATAATAACTGGACAAAGATAGACATTCACCAGAAAAAATACTCCAAGTTACGCATTTACCAAGTTTTAAGCGCAGTGAGTATAAATGTCTATGTTTTAAGTAACTAAATTTCGAATTACGCAGCAGATTCTCGCTGAGGCCATGGGTTCGATTACCTCTTCCCCCTCTCTTCCAACCATCTCAAACCAACACGACATACGGTGTTAATATTCTTGCTTTTATGCACCCGTAATGATCATGTGGATGCAATTGAATTGTACCATATTGTACATTGCCTTGTGCAGACTGTCCAGTAAAATCAGGCAGAGGTTTACGACTTCGCTGCAATTGAGTGCATCATAAAACCAGACTCGTTTTATGGCTCAATTGAAGTCATGCATGTGTCTGTAAGCTTGGCTTTTAGCGATTCAATTTAATCGTAGTTATATTTGATGTATGCTCAGATCTTTTGCGAGATCTTCCAAAATCATGCAAGATCTTGCCGAGTATAACAAGATTTTGGCAATATCTTAGAAGATATATCTCAAAATAAAAATAAAAATATCAAAATATCTACAAGAGATGTAGATAGTCTATAGATATTTTGTAGATATGTAGATATTTTGAGTTTTGAGTTTGTAGATAATTTGAGTTATATTGACATTTTTAAAAGACAATATTTTTGTCCATATTTCTCAGGTTTATCCACACATCAAGTATGGATTTAGAAAAAAAAGTATAACAATAAAGTGAGGTCACCGTTTATTGGGTTTTTATGTAATCGTTATCAAAACTATGATCAAATCTCGATAATATCAACGATGTAAAGCACACCTACAGATCACCTGATAAGGAATTATATTGCAATAGGTGGATTATCCCATTACAAGCTGAGAACAGCAATCGATTTTACAACTCAAATATTTTCTGCATATGGCAAAACCAATTCCAGCAATTCTCGGGGAAGGAAAGTGTTGAATGCGGTGCTTCCCGGGAAAATCGACGTATTTGGAAAAGCGCCCGCAAGAGGGTTGAAAAAAGAGGGCGCTAGAAAAGTGTTCGATTGCAACTATTGCGTCATCAACTTGTAGTTTGCTGTTTTATGAATGAAGTTGCGTTTGTGCGTAGCGTAGGTCTCCAAGCGTGGAGAAAGATGACGACATAACTGTAGCTGTTACAGTCAGCCACATTCCCGCCAGGTTCAAATAGTAAACGTTCCAATACGTAGCAACAAATAGAATCTTTGAGCTGCTTCACTCGAACAATTATTACCAGCTTGCTTTGACTCAATTGTTTATTTTAATTACCATTTGACCTTAAATATTTAAACCCCATTTGGGGATTTGAGTGCATAATCAATAAGTTTACAATAATACATTTTTTATGAACACTCACCAATAATATTATTTCTTAAAGTCCACTACACTTAAATTCCTTACACCGAAATTCCTCAAAACGTAAACGTCACACGAATGAATTCCACAGTTGTACACCTGCTGCACACGCGTGTAATATCACCGGTCAATGTTTCACCGAAGCCGCGAAGAGACTGTTTACTACGTTTGAATTGGCTTTTGAGGCTCGTCTCTCCAGTACTCCCCCTCTCACGCGCGCGGGTTTTCCCCCTCCACTACCATCCAACGTACTTTCCCCTCCCACCCTGGGATGTGTAAAAACTACTACACAATCGGAAACCATCGGCCACATGGCGCTGTCATAAAACTTTCCATGGAAAAGTGGCTACGGAGGGGGAAGCTGGGGAGGAAGATGAGTTTAATTGAGTGAAGTGAAGGGGTTTGTGACAGATGATAGAATTAATTAGCCCCTAGGCGTTATTAATTCAGTAAAAATTATAATAAAAGTAAGGTATTGAATTATGTTAATCTTTTTTTACTTCCAGACTAACGACGTCTTTATTTTGAATTTTACAGTAAAAAGATCCCTTTGACTTGATGTAAAAAGCTCGGTAAAAAGTTGCTCTTTGATCTTATTCTTGTATTGATTTTCAATTTTCTTTGACGATTCTTCGAGTGTGCTCTTTTTAAATAAGTGGGAGAGCTCCGGTGTAGATTCACATTGCGTGCTATTCTCTCTTGGTTTTGCGTTGTGTGGGATCAAAATTAGAATTCATGGATTCATAAGCGTAAGTAACCGGAAATACTCGAGTTGATGCCTTCTAGCGGAAATGCCTATACGTTGAGCCGTCAGAGTTCAGACCAGGGTTCAAATTACTTGAGAAGAATGCCAGTGTTTATTTCTACTTTTACGATGAATTAAATTTAAATGCCTGATTTTGAATTGAATCCAACCTTTTTTTTTTACAAAAATATGTTACTTTTGGTTTGGGTTCATATTGCTAGTATACCGGGTGCGATTCCCTCAGTCGCACTTTATGACTGATATTTTGCATTGACTCCCTCAGTCGAGAGACAAATGATGGGAAGGTTCTCTTAGTCGGCTACATACAAGTCACGACCGCCTCCTTCCCACTGTCCATCCTTACCTATTCTTCTTCAATATCAATCATGTTTATAAATATCATTATTGCATTCATTATTAAAGAAATATCATCGTCGCCGTTAGACTTAATTTGCTATATTTTTTGTAAGATTTTTATAACATTTTTTGTATTCCTGATCCTGAACTTCTTTTGTCTTCATCATCAATGAAAAAAAAATAGTTTTTTCCTAGAACGGACATTATATCAGATTTAACTTATAACTATAAATCTATGTATTTTTATTCATTTTTCCTGAATATTGACATCAAGATTGTGTCAACAAATTATGTATCGACCTATAATTTATATTGGCAAGTTGACGGATGAGATTTAACTTTAAATCTATGTATTTTTATTCAGTTTTCCTGAATATGATATCGTGATTGTATCAACAAATGATGTCACAAGCAAACTAAATTGATATTGAATATTATTATCATATTTTCCGGCTCGGTGCATCCGATATTCGTATTCCAATATCTCAGGTATGCGCTCATGACGTCTCAGCAACTGCGCCTCTACGAAGAAGGGAGCCATTCATTGGCACGCAGCGATGAAAGCGAAATAACTTGATCTTCCGAGAAACCCCTCCTTGCGGTGTTACAACGCCGACACTCTGCCATTCATAATGCCGGCACCTTGGCGCAGGTCTGATCATGTTCAGACATGTCGGTGCAGGACTTTGATCCCACCTGTCGGCTGTCCTGCGTGTGGTCGAGCAAGATTCAATGGGTTATTTGAAAACGGCGAATAATTAATTTGAAATAAATACATTTGTATTTGATCGTCATCTAACTCTATAGTAGGTGAGCTCAAGGGCGTATCCAGGATGAAATTTCGGGGGCTGCCGGACATTACTAATATTTTGAAAAGTCACAGTGACAACACAAGGGGCTCGGGGGCGTAGCCCCCGAGAAAATTTTTGATGAAGGTCATTCGTTTAGGTGCAATTTTGAGTTATAATTTGAAAAATATACAATAATTGGTCTAAGAGATTTAAGAATAGGTAAATTTATTGAACTTATCAGGAAAATTTTGGAATTTTAACTCAATTCTAACCATTTTGGAAGGTTTTTGACATGATCCGTCTATTTTATCGTGTTTTTCACATATTATTTTAAATGTGATTTTTTTTTAGATGAAACCCTGATTTCGGGGGGGGGGGGGGGGGGGGCATGGCTTTGGCCCCTGAATACGCCCTTGGGTGAGCTCTGTATTCATTGATAATAACAAGGATTGATTGTCAAGGAGCCTGACCTGCAGCAAATCCGTTTCGTTCAAATACCGTTTTTAGTTGTGCCAAGTGTATCCTCTTTCCCTGTCTCCTTTCCACCCCGTTTCCAAGAATTCATATGCTCTGTTTAGGTGATCACGTATTCATGTTTTTAGAACATGAGATACATTTATGTGTCTCTTAAAACGAAAATTATGTTAAATTGTAATGTGGGTAAAATGGATTTCGTGTCTGAAATGATGTCATATGAAAATTGTGACAAACGGTAAATTGTTCGAACATGCTTATGTAAACAACGCCTGAAAAATGCAGTCTTCTAATTTGTATGTAGGTAAAAACTCATGTTTAATTAAAGCAATTACTAAGGGTTGTACAATTTAGCTTTATACGTCTAACTGTAGTGTAACAACATGTACTCAAAATTGTCATTTGTATAGGAAAGTGTACAAATAAAAATGCACACCTACTTGTTGCTATAGTCAGCTGTTGTTGAAACACTTCATATTTATATTTCAAAAGACTGCCAAACGCCAATTATATAAATAATACACAAATTGGTCATTGACCAGGTAAATATTGCAATGTGTGTGGTCTCCTATAATAGATTCTTTCATACACTCAGTTCAAAAACTCTTAGACATTTCTTGTAAATCTATCCCGCGAAGCACCTGATTTGCCTCGATGAAACCAGTGGCGTGACCCCCAGTCGGACTGCCGCCACTGGTGGGAACACGTTGGATTACGTGATATTCATTCATGATGATAATTATCACTACTACGGAATGTGCGTGTGCGCGCATGCGCTATGCGTGCCAACGACCTATAACTCAGCATGCCACTGCAGAGTGAGTGACGTCACAAGCTGTCGTAGACGTCAAGCAGAAGACTCGGGTTCGAATCTCACAGGGACAGGATTTCAAATGTGAGGGGGAAATTCAAATGAAATGGAAGATTTCGTTGGCCCAAGAGAAGAAT